>CANNZV010003440.1:0-63337 GCA_947561585.1 Caprella mutica
ACTTTGGACAGTAATAACATTTTGATTTAGTTAAAAGGAGTTAAGAGAAGATTCATTTTTACTTAGTATACAAAACAAAAATACAGTTTTTTTTTATTAGAAAATTACATAAAATATATTATTATATGAATATTACTGTAAAAAATCAAACACATGATATAAATTAAAAAAGAAAACCTTTCTTAGAAAATACTAAAAGAAGAAGAAGCAAAGAAATGATTGTATTAGGGACAGGTTACAATTTCTTTGTTTACACAACGCATCTCTACATTATCATTTTATAACGGGTTTAGTGTCTAATTATTTCATTTTTGTTTATAATTTGACAATTGAACAAGCCTTCAAGCTTAATATTCACTTGTACTCATTATAAAACAAATTCGATCGATGTTTGTGAAATATTTAGAATTTGCAACTCAACATCTATGATTATCAAACTGATATTACCTACCTAATGCTTTGACAATTTCACTCGATCGAATTGGATTGCATATTAATTAATAATATTTTATATATATAAATGAAAATTGTAAGAATGAAAGTGTTAATGCTATGGAGAATAAAATTGTAAATGTATAAATATTGAACATACATATAAGTGATGCAACATACACCTAATTTATAATATAAAAGATATAAATTATAAATCTAATAAACATATAAAATCCTATATAGATATACTTTAATATATACAGGGTGGGGCGTAAGTTTGGAAGCAATTTTTCAAACATTAATATAATTCTTAAAAATAAGTTCCTAAGTAGGTGATAGGGTTTGAACTATAGTAGAGACACTACATTATGACGTGGCAGTGTTATTTTCTACAAAAATTTAGTCAATTGAAAAATGTCAGACAAAAGAGAAGCCATTATTGCTCTACACCGTGCCGGGAAGTCAGATTCCGTCATTTCAAAGACTCTCTCAATAGCGAGATCGACTGTTTGGAAGTGTGTGAAGAGTTTTAATGAGAGAGGAGACTTGACTGATCGTTCAAGAGGTGGTAGACCACGCTCACAACGCACCAAACAACTGATAAAATGTGCCCGAGAGAAGATCAGGAGGAACCCAAAAAGGTCAATATGATTGTTAGCCAAAACAGCTAATGTGAGTCCCAGAACAATGAGAAGAGTTGTCAAAGAAGACCTAAAGATGTCCTCTTTCACCCTTCAAAAGAGACAGAATCTGTCAGAAGCTGTAAAGAAAAAGAGATTGGAGAGAAGCAAAGCACTTCTGAGAGAATTGAAGTCTGGCACGGCTGGTGAAATTGTTTGGTCTGATGAAAAAATTTTAACAGTGGAACTGGCTCACAACCGGAGGAATGACAAAATAATTGGTAAAAGTGCCAAAGACATCCCATACAACCAAAAAACTGTCCACAGAACCTTGAAACCTGCTTCAGTAATGGTCTGGGCCGCCGTTTCAGAAACTTGGAGATCTCCTTTAATTTTTGTGGAACAAGGCGCCAAAATCAATGCTAAATGTTATATTGAGAATATTTTGACGCCAATGTTGGAGTCAGCTAAGGATCACTTCGGTAATGACACTCTATGGACATTTCAGCAAGACGGCGCGACTTCACTTACTGCAAATGTCACTCAAAACTGGTGCCATGACCATCTTCCAGGGTTTTGGTCCAAAGAAATGTGGCCTCCCTGCTCCCCAGATGTTAATCCTGTGGACTTTTCGGTATGGTCCATTCTTGAATCAAAGGCCTGTGGTAAATTCCATCGCAGTGTGGATGATTTAAAGCGTTCGCTCCAGAGTTCTTGGAAGGAAATTTCACAAGAACAGTTGCGTGCCGCAGTAGGAGGAGTTCGGAGGAAATTTGAGGCCGTTATTAAAAACAAGGGGGGACATTTTGAATAAATTTATGATTTTTGAATTCTTAAAACCCTTATGTATTAATACATAACTGTAAATTATTAAATATATCTTTAGTTGGATTATAATATGCACTTTCATTTGCTTCCAAACTTACGCCCCACCCTGTATATGTTTTTAAAATGTAGCTACGTGACTAAACAAATAAGTTAAAAATGGTAATTATAATTTATTTGTGTGTACTGAATTTGGTTTACTGTGTGTTTAATAAAGTAGTTTTGCTGAAATACTATTTTCCATTGAATAATAAGAAATACAATAATCTATATACTTTAGTTATAACTGTAAAGAATTAATGTCTCCTTCATCCCTTGACGAATGGCTAGTGCTGTTTTTTATGAATTAAAATGTTCTTAGAATGTGTTTATCAAAAGCCAAAAAATACAGATTGCCAATAAGTGACTGGCAGTTTTCCGTGTACCAACAGAACACACTTAGAATCAACAGGACACACTTAGAATCAACAGGACACACTTAGAATCAGCAGGACACACTTAGAATCAGCAGGACACACTTAGAATCAGCAGGACACACTCAGAATCAGCAGGACACACTCAGAATCAGCAGGACACACTCAGAATCAGCAGGACACACTCAGAATCAGCAGGACACACTCAGAATCAGCAGGACACACTCAGAATCAGCAGGACACACTCAGAATCAGCAGGACACACTCAGAATCAGCAGGACACACTCAGAATCAGCAGGACACACTCAGAATCAAGAGGACACACTCAGAATCAAGAGGACACACTCAGGATCAAGAGGACACACTCAGGATCAAGAGGACACACTCAGGATCAAGAGGACACACTCAGGATCAAGAGGACACACTCAGGATCAAGAGGACACACTCAGGATCAAGAGGACACACTCAGGATCAAGAGGACACACTCAGGATCAAGGACACACTCAGGATCAAGAGGACACACCACTCAGGATCAAGAGGACACACTCAGGATCAAGAGGACACACTCAGGATCAAGAGGACACACTCAGGATCAAGAGGACACACTCAGGATCAAGAGGACACACTCAGGATCAAGAGGACACACTCAGGATCAAGAGGACACACTCAGGATCAAGAGGACACACTCAGGATCAAGAGGACACACTCAGGATCAAGAGGACACACTCAGGATCAAGAGGACACACTCAGGATCAAGAGGACACACTCAGGATCAAGAGGACACACTCAGGATCAAGAGGACACACTCGGATCAAGAGGACACACTCGGGATCAAGAGGACACACTCAGGATCAAGAGGACACACTCAGGATCAAGAGGACACACTCAGGATCAAGAGGACACACTCAGGATCAAGAGGACACACTCAGGATCAAGAGGACACACTCAGGATCAAGAGGACACACTCAGGATCAAGAGGACACACTCAGGATCAAGAGGACACACTCAGGATCAAGAGGACACACTCAGGATCAAGAGGACACACTCAGGATCAAGAGGACACACTCAGGATCAAGAGGACACACTCAGGATCAAGAGGACACACTCAGGATCAAGAGGACACACTCAGCATCAAGAGGACACACTCAGCATCAAGAGGACACACTCAGCATCAAGAGGACACACTCAGCATCAAGAGGACACACTCAGCATCAAGAGGACACACTCAGCATCAAGAGGACACACTCAGCATCAAGAGGACACACTCAGGATCAAGAGGACACACTCAGGATCAAGAGGACACACTCAGGATCAAGAGGACACACTCAGCATCAAGAGGACACACTCAGCATCAAGAGGACACACTCAAGATCAAGAGGACACACTCAAGATCAAGAGGACACACTCAGGATCAAGAGGACACACTCAGGATCAAGAGGACACACTCAGGATCAAGAGGACACACTCAGGATCAAGAGGACACACTCAGGATCAAGAGGACACTCTCAGGATCAAGAGGACACACTCAGGATCAAGAGGACACACTCAGGATCAAGAGGACACACTCAGGATCAAGAGGACACACTCAGCATCAAGAGGACACACTCAGCATCAAGAGGACACACTCAAGATCAAGAGGACACACTCAAGATCAAGAGGACACACTCAGGATCAAGAGGACACACTCAGGATCAAGAGAACACACTCAGGATCAAGAGGACACACTTGATATCAACAGGACACACTTGAGATCAACAGGACACACTTGAGATCAACAGGAAACACTTGAGATCAACAGGAAACACTTGAGATCAACAGGAAACACTTGAGATCAACAGGAAACACTTGGGATCAACAGGACACACTTGGGATCAACAGGACACACTTGGGATCAACAGGACACACTTGGGATCAACAGGACTTGCATAGCAACAAGTAGCGCATAGGAATAGGGGACATACATAGAAACAAGAAGACACTTGAGAACAATAAAACACATTATGTTATGTTACAGACATATGTAAAGTAGAATTACCCTATAGAATTAATGTAATCAGCTATAGGTAATAACGGGAAAAAATTCAAATTTTTGTCTCATATTTCAATATTAAATAGATTAATTAATATTAATAAACTTTAGGATATATAGCTGAAATAGAAAGACGGTATCCAACATACAACCATTGGTCATAAAATTCTTTGTCAGGTCCAGGTTTTCCTCCCTTCTCCTGATGATGAATAGAAATCTTTCTATTCGAAAGCTTGAAAATACCTACAACGCTGAGTTTAAATTACCTCTGATAATATGGATTTTCTGTTATGTATTAATCTTTTCAATCAAATGTATAGAATCTAATTGTATACCTAATTACTTTGATGCCATGATAATATTCACAAAGAGGAGCTTTGGAGATATAGTGAGGATAAAAATAAATTATTAGTGTGAAAAGGTGTCTGCAGACTGCAATCATGATTGAATGAAATGTATATTTTTTTAAAGCTTAGGTACTTTTGTGTGCTAGCAGCCAAAGCAGCAATTTATAATTCTTCAAATCAGAATACCTAATTTTAACTGGCAGTAGATATATCATGTCTTACGTTAACACATCCCAAAGATACAATGTTCAAAGGGTCCCTGACTATAGCCAAGGGGCAGTGAATGTGATACCTATGTTAGCATCATTTGATGCAAAACAGAGTGATCAGACCTTTATCGAGAACGCAGGAGAAGCAACTGTCTGAGAATTGACTCTGAGTCAAGTCGTCCTTACACCACACCATCTGGGGACACTCTTTGAGGTACTTAGCAGTCATCTGCTTTATCACCACCTCACTCACATCAACATTGGTGATTGTTCTGAAAGTAAAAAGAGAGCTGTCAATGATGTCAGGAATGAAAATAGGACAGTTGATAGCGTTAAAATTTATTAGCATTAGTAATCAGAGTGGCAAACGTGATACTAAATTCCAAGAAAATTAAGAATATTTTTTAACTAAAATTAGTTATGTAGCTACACTGTAGCTATATAATAAAAAAAAGTGTACCAATACAATGAAATTGTGAGTATAGCTACTAATTGTAGCTATAGTAGTAGTATATAGCTATATATTTTATAATTGGTTTGGGTATACAATGAAATATTTGTAACATTTAAAAAAATAGGAAATTAGAAAACTACAATTTGAAAAATTAGCATAACAAAGTGACTCCTTTTATGCTAGTAGCTACTTAACTAGTTTTATTACTTGATCACTGATACAGATTGCCTTTTTATTAATTGCTGAAAAAAATCCATAGCATACCATCACTCACTTGTAACCAACTTTGTAGAGGTCAGCACTGAGGGCTGAGTTACCGCAGCCAGCCACCAGAATAGAGTCAGTCACCTTGATGTAAGTGTGGAGGTGACTGAACAGCTCTGTGTACTGACCATACCTAATCAGAGGGAGAAGTTACAATGTTGAGTGTTGCAAAATATGTTAGAATAATTTCATTATTTCTTCCATGTGTTTAGATAGATAGCTATTATCTGCAATTATAGTAGTACACTATCAAACATGTCTCTCAGACTCCCACCATTCAAAGGGCTCACTGCGTCTGTTGCTGAAGAAACTGTTCCAGTAACTTTTGGAGCTGAACTCCTTGGTGTCTTTGGGCAGCAAATTCATTGGTGAAAAATTTAAAAAACTGATCAAGTTTTGAGGCTAGCAGATTCAATGATATAATCTTTGACCTGGAAAATAAATAAAAAATAATTCTAATATTCAACTGATAAAACATGGAATAAATCATAGTCAGAGAGAACAATTGGGAGAGTCAGAGAACAAGATTAAAAGAGAAATTTATCATTGGAAAATCTTAGTGGCTGTGGACCTGTCAGAGACTGTCACCTGTGGTTAGACTTAGCTCCCTCCCAGTCTCTACTCTCTCATGGATATTTAAGAATCTGAATCATTGAATGTCGAATGGCTTGCAGATAACCAGATACTGCAGTAGCTATCTGTAGGCTGTAATCTAATTCTAAGCCAATTTTCAATTTTGAGGCACATTTTATTTGTTAGCAACTTAGCTAAGATGAATAAGATGATTAGTTCTTTAGAATTTTTTCTCACTCAGTCACTCTCAGGTCATTTTGTTAACTTAAAAAATATTTTAAGTCAAAAATTAACAAGGCAACTTAGAAATATTAAAATTTAAAGTAGAAATGAATAAATTCATGATAAGACATCTATCCAGAATTTAGAATTATAAAAATGGATAAAAGTGCACTTAAGCTTCGACTGACTTGGAATGAGATTGTGGAAGCTATAGCTATTTCCGGGTAAATTGTAACTTCCTCTCTGTTGTTTTATTAAATATTAAAAATGTGGTATCATAGATAATGATGGTATCATAGATAATGATGGTATCATAGATAATGATGGTATCATAGATAATGATGGTATCATAGATAAGGATCGGGAATAATCTGAAATATAATGAATTGGAAATTAAATAGAATTACTTGTCACATGAATGAATTATAAATTAATTCATTGAAAATAAAATTTCAGTCTTAGTTACTTAGTAGCTACACATAATTAGTGATAATCCCACTGACAGCTGACTGTGACTTTTGTTAAAGAGTATGTCCGTTAAAAACTTAAACTCAGCCGCCACTCTGCTCTGCATAATGAGAATGTGTCTCTTCTCCTGCACTGATTTTAATTTGAGAAAGAGTTCATATTCTGCAGTCTGGCGTTAAAGCACAGTGTGCAAAAGATGGGTAAAGACCGTAAAATTGTGAAGTTTAACCGGCAACTGTCGAGACCTTGAAATTGGCATTCGGATACTATGTTACTTGGGGCATTCTGCATTTCTCTGCTCACTTCTGCAACATCTGGGATACGTATCTAAAAGCTAAGCGGTGCACCACAGTACGGCGCACCACTGTACGTTCTAATAGATAGGTTATTTTAATGAAGAATAATGATATAGGTATCGTATGGAGTGAATTTGATAACTGTTATCAAATTTATGACTGACGGTACTTGAATCTCCAATGTTTATAAATTATACCTACTAGGTAGCTACATGGTTTATTTAATTCTTTTATTGAGATGTTTTTGGAATAGAAAATAAAATTTATCATAGAAAACTGTAATACCTAATTATAATTTTATGGGGAAACTATTGTAAACTTTCAGTCTAAGGCCCAGTCGCCTCTCAGCTACTAGTACTATTATATTATTTATATACCTAGGTTTCAGCTTAACACTGACAACAGTATCTAAAAGATGAGCGCGCACCACATTACGGCGCACTACAATACGGCACACCACTGTACTTTCTAAGTTTCTATTAATGACCTCATTGTGAAAAACTGTTATCAGTGTTATGTAGTTTGTTGTATCCGCTAGTTTGCTGTTCTGCACACTTCATGATTGTTTAATGACCTGGCAGAGGGGTTCGGGGGAGGCACGCCCCCCGATACATCTACCTAACAGCTAACTGATAAGTTTTTATTTACACCTCAGACTGAAAGTTTACAATAGTTACCCCATAAAATTACAATTACAGTTTTGTATGATGAATTTTATTTTCTATTCCAAATTAAACATCTCAATTAAATAATTAAACTGTGTAGTCTAGTATAAACATTGGATTCAGGTACCGTCAGGCGTCAGACATAAATTTGATACGACAATTACCTATCAAATTCACTCCATTCATCATTAATCTGTATTCAAATTAGGGTCATGCAGGTAAATTGCGGCCCTTTAATTTTTAATTGCGGCCCTCTCAAGAGAGTCTCTAAAACAATCTGAACCGAAATTACATTAAAATGTTGCATAGCTATCAAAAGAAACACAGTGCATGCTATAAATTATTAATTTAAGTTTTTACGTGTGTTTTGAATGTATGATGTTTCTGTTGTAAGAGGCCGCAGTTAGTCAGCGTGCTGCAATTTACCTGCTTGACCCTACCTATCTAATAGAATGTACAGTGGTGCGCCATAATCTGGTGTGCCGTACTGATGCCAGTCTGTATCTCATGGTAAATTCCACCGACATGCCGGTGGAATTTTTCCCCCATTGAATATAATATTCTGACAAAGTCGGTGGATTTTTAGCTATTAATACCTATGTTACCATTAATTATCGGTGGATAAATTGGGAAAATGGTGGTGGATCAGTCTACTAACTGGAAATTTATGGTGGATTTTTTCAGCTTTTTAAGAAAGTCAGTGGAATTTTGTGCACCAAATACAGACTGGTACTGGTGTGCGCCGCTCAGCTTTTAGATACGTATCAACACTGAAGCGAAAAACATACCTACGTCTCTCTCTGCTCCAGTTTGTATTTGGTGCACTGACCTCCTCTGACTTTTTCAAAAATCTGAGAAATAGCTGCCAACATTTTTCATTAATTTGTCTAGTCCTCCAACATTTTTCCAGTTTCTCCTCCAAAAATTAATGGTAATATAGGAATTAATAGCTAAATATCCTCCAAGTTCCGACATTGCAGGAATTTTTTTAATATAGAAATTGAATATCTCCCCGAGATATCTTTGGAATTTACCACCAAATACAATCTGATCTCTGCTCTTCTTCCGTTACATTATTCCTCCTTTCCTGACTAACGGTAAGTTTTATAATAATCTAAATTCCTTAATAACGGTTAATGTTCTCTCAAATCTCAATTAAAAATTGGTTGAAATATGTAAAACTATAGGTAAAATATAATGGTGCGTTCCCGTGCTGAAGAACTCGAAGGATGTTCCTCAGTTCTATGAGAACCAATCGTTCCTGAGATGAAGAACGTTCGTCAAGTTCGTGGAACTCGACGACACGGTAGAGAGCACAGAACATTGAATAGAAGAAGAAGTGTAGATCCCATTATATTACTCTTGAGTGCCGTTTACAGTGACGTCACTTCAACTAGAGCCACTCAACCAATCAGAGGCTTCGTTTCACCAGTTCTGTTTGAGTCCGTATTTTGAATGCGTATTACAACCGAAATGGTGTCAGTTTGTGTTTTTTGCAAATAAGATTAGTTTATTATTGCTTAGTAGCTGAGCTATAGAATATAGATAATCGTGTACACTGTACTTAATTTGGTAGGAAGATATGACTCCCAGCAAAGATAATGAGCTGAGGTAAGGTGCGTTCCCGTGCTGAAGAACTCGAAGAACGTTCCTTCAAGGTACGAAGTACGGTCCCTCGTTTAGCGTTCCCGTGCAACCACTTCAATGTGTACGATTC
Organism: Caprella mutica; assembly: GCA_947561585.1. Lineage (NCBI taxonomy): Eukaryota > Metazoa > Arthropoda > Malacostraca > Amphipoda > Caprellidae > Caprella > Caprella mutica. The sequence continues at coordinate 9,535 of CANNZV010003440.1, forward strand.
CGTGGTTTAGGAATTAATATCACTAATTAATTAGGGATATTAAGAGCCAAAATCAGAGAAGCCAGAGAAGCCAGATTAGTTCACCGCACTGAGAAGATGTGTGCAGCTCCTGAAAAAAGATAAGTACATTTTGCTTTTTCTTTTGAATCTTGGTGTACGTAGCTGGTCGGGTCTGTTACAGAATAAGATTTAATTACTAGTTTAGATTTTTCATAAGATACCTGACACGGAAAAATGGGACTATTTGATTCACCACCGAAAAGTTCGGGGGGAGGAGGAGGCAGAGGTCGGAATGTGGGAGACTCTAGAGAATCCAGTGGGACTAGGAATATGGGAGGTACTTATAGAATTGGGAGAGGGGAAGAGAGTGATTCTGGCTGAGGTGGGTGTGAGAAATTGGTTGGAGATAAAGACAGTGGTGTTCAATGTGATATATGCATGAAGTGGTTCCATATAAGATGTGGTAAATTGGGCAATGAGGCTTATGAGGCTATTGGAAAAACTGGAGGACTTGACTGGTTTTGTCCATCTTGCAAAAAGCTGGCAAAAAAGGGTAGAGAAAGCATCATGCAGCTTTCTAATGAAAATAAAGAACTGAAAGAGGAAAATAAAATATTAAAAGAAAGACTGGCAGTAATAGAGAACAAGATGCAAGAAATCAAAGAGGAAATTAAGCCGGAAGTCATAACTGAAGTAAATAGCTTTAAATTAATATTGGATGAAATGAAAGAAAAAGAAGATAGGAAATCTAGAGAATGTAATCTGGTATTGTATCAAGTAAGAGAGTCTAATAAAGTGAATGGGAAGGAGAGGGAGGCAGATGATAGATCTGCATGCGAGAAAATATTCACGGAGGGAATTGGAGAAAGGGACTTCAACATACGAGGCATATATAGGCTAGGTAAGAAAGTAGATTCTGAGAGAAATATATCCTCTAAAGTCTAAACCGAGACCATTGCTTGTCAAGCTAGAAAATAGTGAACAAAAATGGCAAATTCTGAGAAATGCCAAAAAGTTAGGAAGAGCTACAACTGAGATGAAGAAATGTATAGTAACACCAGACTTGACACTGAAGGAAAGGGAATTAGATAGGAAACTGAGAAGTGAATTAAAGGATAAGAGGGATAGAGGTGAAAGTGACTGGGTAATTCGTAGTGGAAAGTTGATTAAACGAAATTTTTAAGTGGGGTCAGTTGATCCGATAGTCAAAATGTAAGCCTTAGTATATTCCATGTAAATATTAGGTCAATAAATCAATTAAAGATGGTTGAATTATTTAAATCTGTTGAATCAGAGAACACTTCTGACAACAAACTAAAAGTAATTTGTATATCTGAAACCAATGAAAAATTTGATAGGGTGTAGGGTTAATGATTTTATGTGATGAACGAGTAGGTATTAATGTAGTACCTACTAGCAGTCCTGATTTACTGAAAGCAACCATTGAGGTGGAGAAACAGCAGATAGACTTGATACTGGTATATATGGATGTAACCTGTAATGAAAGAAATGCATTAATCAGAACGGAACTGGATCAGATAATCTTGGATGATGAAGATAATTGCAAGATGACTATTTTAGGAGATTTTAATGGGCATTTGGGTTATATTGGAAGTCAGAGATTAGATGTAAATGGGAGATATGTCATTAACTTAATAGAGAGAAATAATCTGATATTGCTAAATTCTGATGACAAGTGTACTGGAGAGGTCACTAGGGAGGAAAATGGAAATACTAGTTTGATCGATTTTATTATTGTAAATTGCCCTATGTATGACATGTTTGTTTCTATGAATATTGATGAAAATAAACTAGAGTTTGACCTCTCTGATCACTGTCTCATGAAGGCAATATTTGAATTCCCTTCTAAAAATAATAAAAGCCGGAATAAAGATGTGAAACAAGTAGAATACTACAGCACAAATGATCGTTTTAAGGGACTTTTTATTTCAGCCTTGGAGGATGAGATGGATGAAGTTGATGATGAGTGGAACATGATAAAATTTGAGAAAGCTTTGAAAAAGACTGCAGATACTACCCTCAGGAGGCAGTATTTAGAGAGAGTGGATTTAAGGTCAAAGAAAGTAGACCCTCCGTGGTTTACCGGAGAAATAGAGGAGAACATTAAACTAAGGAAGAAATATAATAGACATAGAAGAAATGCACAAAATGAGGAGGTGATGCTTTTCTGGACGAGGTGCTATTTAGAACAGAAAGAGATTGTAATGTCAATGGTTAAAACTGCTATAACAAATTATGAATTAAAAATTACTGATGAAATCAGGCAGAATGTTAACTCTTAAAAAAAAATGGCAGAATATTAATAAGCTAAGAAAAAAGGATGATAATGATAATAATAGGAATGCATTGTATGATGAGGAGGGAGTTGAAGTTGTGGAAGAAGGTGAGATTGCCCGAAATCTAATGAGATACTGGATGGAAATCTATCAGCAGCATGAGCCATCAATAGAAGATTGCTGGAATCCACAATTAAGACAAGAATATATTGCCAGCTTGCTGGTGGACCCACCAAGTAGAAGTGATTTCAACTGTTTTTCCCCTGTAAATAGAGATTTGCTAAATTGGGTTACAAACTTGTATGGGAGAATTGGAAATGATGGAAATAGGGCTAATAATGAGATGGGAACTAGAGATGGTAGTATGATAGTGGGAATAGAAAAAATGGAGGTGGTGACTTTCACAATGGAAGAAGTTAGGAAACAAATAAAAAATATGAAAATGGGAAAACAAGCTGATCTAGATGGAATTAAAACAGAAATATTTAGGTGGCTAAGTGAAAGTCTAATTTGTTTGGAGAGGTTAACTAGAGGGTTGAATTCATTGATGCTTGGTGGAGTGGTGCCAGAACATTGGAAGGAGTCTAAGATTGTGCTCATACCTAAAAAGTCAAAACCTAAGTGTTCTGAATTCAGGCCAATTTTCTTAAACAGTACTTCCTACAAACTCTTCATGAGTCTACTAAAGGAGAAGATATACCAGCACATGAAATCGCAGAGATGTATCTTGGAGCTTCAATCAGGATTTACAAAGGGGAAACGTATTGAAGACAACCTGTTAATTTTGAGATATTGCATCATGGAGTCAAGAAGATTGAAAAAGCCACTCTATATAACTGCGATAGACTTTGCCAAAGCTTTCGACTCTATTGACAGGCAGCAGATAGTGAAAGTACTAATGAAATATAGATGTGAGCCTAAACTTATTGACATTATAGCCCAGATATACAGTCATGATAAATGTAGAATATTTTTTGGTAATCTGGAGATAGGCAATATCGAGGCTAGTAGTGGGATACGACAAGGGTGCACTGGCTCTCCTTGGCTATTTGTTATGGTGATGAATTTATTAATAGAAAAGATGATGCTTACAGGTTTGGGATTTAAAAATAGCAAATTCAAGATACCTCTGTTGATGTTTGCTGATGATGGTTTACTTCTCGCACACTCTGATGGGGAGATGAGAAGTCTGATAAGGAGTGTAAATGAAGTATCTGCAGGCTTGGGAATGAAGATAAATAAGGATAAGAGTGTGGTTTTAGCTATAAATACTGAAGTGAGAATTGATCAAATAGAAGGGATTAAAATTGAAGAAAGTATTAAATATTTGGGTATTAGAGTCGGTGATCATAATGATAGTTTTAAGCTTCACAAAGAGAGTAAAATTAAGGAAAGCAAAAGATTCTCCAACTTGACTTATTCTGTTATCTCCAGAAGTTGCAATAAAGTGCTGGTTGGCAAAACTTACTGGGAGAGTGTCATTGTACCTTCTATTATGTTTGGATCTTCTGTCATCTCCTGGAATAAAAATGAGCTTAAAGAATTGCAACGAGAAGAAAATAAGGTTTGGCGTTTTATTCTGGGGGGACCAGGTCATGTTGCAGTTGCATCTCTACGAGGAGAATTGGGAGTATCTAATGTAATAGTAAGAGATATGAAAATGAAATTGAAGTATGGAAGGCAGGTGATAAATGGAGAGTCTGGTAATTTGGTGCAGGAAATCTATGAGGATATGTTTAATGAGGAAAGGGATAGTTTAATGAAGTGCATGAAAAATTATATGAGTGAAATTGCTATAGACAACTTGACTGAGTTGGCAAGTATTTCTGATTCAGAAATAAATGCAAGAGTAAATGACTATGATGAGGGAAACTGGAAGAGAGAGATGGAGGGACTGACGACACTTGCTCAGTACAGACAGTTTAAGTACAAGATTTGCAAGGAACCTTACTATGACAATACTTGGAATTCAGTCCTTATGTTCAGAGCAAGAAGTGACTCCATGAGTTTGGGATGGAGGAGACGTAGTTGGGGAGAAGATGGGGTATGTAAAGTGTGTGATCGAGGGGAAAAGGAAACACTTAACCATTTTCTTGTTGAATGTATAAATTACCAGCAGATCAGAATTGAATACAATGTGCAAGACTTTGAGTTGGCTGAGATTCTGTTGTTCGTTGGTGATGCTGATGCGGAGAAGTGTAAGAAATTTATTGGGGATATGTGGAGGAGGATGCAATTCTACCTGAGATGAGACAGAAATGGATTGATACTTTTAAGATATTTCTAAAAAATATGAACTGTGTAAGATAATGCGAACATTCCACTGACTAAGAGCAGTGGCCATGTTTCGCAATAGAAATGTTAGCTCGAATGAAGCAGCACTCTATCATATTAGAGTACTGACTGTCAATCGTAGCTGCTTGATATGTATTTCAGTGGGGATCTTGTCTGGGTGATTGAATGCGTTGGGTGGTTGTTTGACTAGATATGTATACTTATGCCTCTTTTCTCCTCTCCGGTCTGACGGTTGGCTTCAATTTAGGATCCATTTTCTGGGTGTTAATGTTTTAAAAAAAAAAATAAAGATTTTAATTATTATCTACATTTGACCATGTACGTATTACCTTGATTTTTTGGACTGGTAGTAGATATGATTTTATATCTGCTACTTGTTTTATTGGAGCTTAATGATGAGGGTGAAGTACCTGAACGCCAGTCTGCAGAATGAGTCTCTTCTCCCGCAGAGATTTTATTTTGAGAGAGAGTTACTCTCCGACTCTCAGCAGCAGATTCAGAATCTCCCGCAGCTAAATTAATGGTAACATAGGAATTAATTCAAAATCTCCCGCAGCAAAATTAATGGTAACATAGGAATTAATTCAAGATCTCCCGCAGAGATCTCCAATTTCTAAAATTCAATATTAAACTCCCGCAGAGAGTCTTGGAAAAATGTTCCATATTCTGCAGACTGGCCTGAACGAGTTAGAGTGCCGTTGCCACTGGCCCTACTCTGTTTATTATAATCTGAATCTGAATATTAACAATCAATAATTTGGTTTGGTTGGTTAAATTAATTATCAATTAATCTCAAAACATGTAATATTATGTCAATTATGAATTTTATTAATTTACAAATAAGAACAGGTGTTTCTCCCGCCCTATTCGTTTGTTTGTTTACGTTTGTGACGTCACGGCTGCCAAGAGGGACAGCTCGACGTACTACCTACCGTGTCGTCGAGTTCCACGAACTTGACGAATGTTCTTCATCACGGGAACGGTTTGTTCTCGTAGAATTGAGGGACGTCCTTCGAGTTTTTCAGCACGGGAACGCACCAGTAGAATGCACGCTCAAACTGTTTTCGAGAGAGTGTTTATAGTGACGTCAGCAATCAATGGACGTGATTGGTTGAAATTTTACGACTGGTTACACCATGTGTACACGTTCGATCTGAGCTTCTTCTTATTCAATGTTCTGTGGTAGAGAGTACGTCGAGCTGTTCTTCTTGGCAGCCGTGGCGTCACAAATGTAAACAAACAAACCAAAAAGGCGGGAGAAACACCTGTTCTTATTTGTAAATTAATAATTGACATAATATTACATGTTTTGAGATTAATTGATAATTAATTAAATGGTTTGAACCCACCAAACCGAATTAGTGATAGTTAATATCCCTTTTTTTTTTTTTTTTTTAATTTAAAGGGTTCCGGTTAGTACCATATGTCCCTTTTTCATTAGAGTATTTGTGATATATTTTATTTCAGTACTCAATTCACAGTAAATATTCCAATTTAAGAATTTCTCATGGTAACATAACAGCAAACACCAAAACACACAATCACCAAAACACAGGCACACGTGACACAACTAAATATATTTTGAATTTATATGTACATTATTTACAAGGGAAGGTAAATCCCTACTGGGAGGGCATAAAAGAAAGTGGGCAACTGCCGGGCGTTCTCTTCGGTACCAGACACCTATCCCTCCGGAAGAGCTTCCAGAGGGAGTTGGGTTGGTACCTACTGGGAGGGCAAAAGCACAGAAAAATGGGGAACTGCCGGGCGTTCTCTTCGGTACCAGACACCTATCCCTCCGGAAGAGCTTCCAGAGGGAGTTGGGCTGGTACCTACTGGAAGGGCAAAAAGTACAGAAAAATGGGGAACTGCCGGGCGTTCTCTTCGGTACCAGACACCTATCCCTCTGGAAGAGCTTCCAGAGGGAGTTGGGCTGGTACCTACTACTGGGAGGGCAAAAAGTACAGAAAAATGGGGAACTGCCGGGCGTTCTCTTCGGTACCAGACACCTATCCCTCCGGAAGAGCTTCCAGAGGGAGTTGGGCTGGTACCTACTGGGAGGGCAAAAAGTACAGAAAAATGGGGAACTGCCGGGCGTTCTCTTCTGTACCAGACACCTATCCCTCCGGAATGACTTGTATGACTTGTAATCTGGAGTAATGCTATGTATATTAGCACTCCCATTATGATTTTTAGTCACTTTTATCTTAAATTGCTGTCTGGCATCTGGGCCAAGACAAAGTCAGGGTCCAGATAAAGAAGTCTACCGTTCATCAGAGTCCTTTTCTTTAAAAAAAAAGTTATATTGAAAAGATACAGATTAAAATCTTATTTACTTTCAAATTAAATTTTCAAAAATAAAATAAAGCTAAAATAAAACTTACACATAGAAACTTGCATGAGATTCAAGGGAAATTTGCATGACATAAAAATGTATTAATGCTTGAATTTTTTTTTGAATTAAAATTGATAATATTCCATAAACAAACACACAGGCAAACTAGCATACAGCTATCAAATTCTAAAAAGATATTCAGTAAAAACATGACAGACGAATATAAACTCTATTTAGCATTTTCTCCACTTATAACATACAATGTTAAATATCTCTCACATATACCCACACCGAATATTAAAAACAAAGAAACACACATATATTAGATACATAACTATACTCAAACACACAGGAGACAGGACACAAACATTTCATTCATACACACATTTGAATTATTTACTACACTGTTCCCTTCTCAAGGAAGGAGACAGGAGCATTCATACACACAAACATTCATACACACCTTTTAAATTATTTACTACACTGTCCCCTTCTCAAGGAAGGGGACAGGAGCATTCATACACACAATCATTCATACACACATTTTAAATTATTTACTACACAGTCCCCTTCTCAAGGAAGGAGACAGGAGCATTCATACCCACAATCATTCATACACACATTTTAAATTATTTACTACACAGTCCCCTTCTCAAGGAAGGAGACAGGAGCATTCATACCCACAATCATTCATACACACATTTTAAATTATTTACTACACTGTCCCCTTCTCGAGGATGGGGACAGGAGCATTCATACACACATTTTAAAATTATTTACTACACTGTTCCCTTCTCAAGGAGGGAGACAGGAGCATTCATACACACATTTAAAATTATTTACTACACTGTCCCCCTCTCAAGGAGGGAGACAGGAGCATTCATACCCACAAACACACATTTATTAACAGATAATCAACATACACACATAATATAATACTAAATACACACATGATTATAGAAGAAATTTTTTTAAATAAAACTACATAACTACTTTTAGAATCCCTAATTAATTAGTAATAATAATTCCTAAACCACGGAATCGTACACATTGAAGTGGTTGCACCACAAAGGTACTGCAGAGAATTGTCGCTACGACAGCGCACCGAGACTCTGTCAGCTACAAATCATGGTGAATAAATCAATGGGCTTATTCGTTATGTCTGTAAATTCTTATATATATTCATAGTAATATAATACAATAGTATAGCGAGTTTCATCAGGAATAGTAGAGTATTTTAGAAGTATTCGTGATATTTATTCTCAAAATTCACTCTCTTATAGATAAGTATCGGCAAGACGGCAACAAAACGGTTCATAGAAAACTACTGCTACCGTAGAAAATTCATCCATCTTTCGAGGGAAAACTAATCTAAAATGTTTAGTACATTATTTCTGTAAGTGTGCTTACCACATCTAACCTATTTACATCACTGAACTGATATAAATACTCTTAAGTACTGTATTACACCAAATATGTAGCTGTGAGAGTCAAAGTGACGTGACAGCTACAAAATCCATAAGTATCTAAAAGCTGAGCGGCGCACTACCAATCTGCAGAAACTGGTAAAGTGTTCGTAGAGATCTCTTATTCTGTTCGTAGCAAAATCAATGTAAATATAGGGATTAATTCAGAAGTGTTTGTAGCAAAATTAATGTATAGGTATATAGGAATTAATTCAAAATTGTTCTGAGAGAATATTCCAAATATCTAACATATTCTGCAGAATGGGGCCGCACTACAATACGGCGCACCACTGTACTTTCTATTAATGACCTCAATGTGAAAAACTGTTATGTAGTGTGTTGTATCCGCTAGTTTGTTGTTCTGCACACTTCATGATTGTTTAATGACCTGGCAGGGGGGTTCGGGGGCGGCACGCCCCCCGATACATCTAGCTACCTAACGGCTAACTGATAAGTTTTTATTTACACCTCAGACTGAAAGTTACAATATCACGAATACTTCTAAAATACTCTACTATTCCTGATGAAACTCGCTATTCTATTGTATTATATTACTATGAATATATATGAGAATTTACAGACATAACGAAAAAGCCCATTGATTTATTCACCATGATTTGTAGCTGACAGAGTCTCGGTGCGCTGTCGTAGCGACAATTCTCTACAGTACCATCCTCGGTTGCACGGAAACGCTAACTGAGGGACCGTACTTCCTACCTCGAAGGAACGTTCTTCGAGTTCTTCAGCACAGGAACGCACCATAATAAAGTGTTCAGTAAATCTTCATCAGGTCTCAAACGTTCCTTCAAGGTACGAAGTACGGTCCCTCGGTTGAGGTGCGTTCCCGTGCTGAAGAACTCGAAGAACGTTCCTTCAAGGTACGAAGTACGGTCCCTCGGTTAGCCTTCCCGTGCAACCACTTCAATGTGTACGATTCCGAGGTTTAGGAATTAATATCACTAATTAATTGGGGATATTAACAATCAATAATTTGGTTTGGGTGGTTTAATTAATTATCAATTAATCTCAAAACATGTAATATTATGTCAATTATGAATTTTATTAATTTACAAATAAGAACAGGTGTGTCTCCCGCCCTATTCGTTTGTTTGTTTACGTTTGTGACGTCACGGCTGCCAAGAGGGACAGCTCGACGTGCTACCTACCGTGTCGTCGAGTTCCACGAACTTGACGAACGTTCTTCATCACGGGAACGGTTTGTTCTCGTAGAATTGAGGGACGTCCTTCGAGTTCTTCATCACGGGAACGCACCATTAGCGTTCCCGTGCAACCACCACAATATGTGGGAGATACGGGAGATTCAAAAGCAGGAGAATGCAGCCATGAGAAGAATGCTGGGAGCGCCAAAATGGGCCACAGTAGCTGGAATGAGGGGTGAAGTTGGCATTGGCACAGTAAGGAGCAGGGTGGCCAGAGGAAGAATTCAGTATGCGAGAAGAGTGGAGCAGGGAGATAATAGGATGCTGCGGATGATCATGGGAAGCAGCAGAGAAGGAAGAAGAAGTGAGTGGTGGGAGGAGACTAGAAGGTGTTTGCAGTGGGCGATGGTGGGAGAGGAGGAGTTGAAGGAGATGAGCGGAAGTGAAGTGAAGAGAAGAGTGGCCAGAGTGGTGGAGGCTGAATGGAGGATGGAGATGGAATCTAAGAGTAGTCTGAGGATATACAAGAGGTTTAAGCTGGAGATGAGAGAGGAGGACTATGGTGGGAGCCTGGAGTCGAGAATTTGGTTCGCTGCTAGAACCAACTGCATGAGACTTGGCGACAGAAGGTGGGGAGAGAGTAGGGAGTGCAGGCTGTGTGATTTTGAACTTGAGGACCAGCAGCACTTTGTACTCGATTGTGACAGGCTGGAGGAAGTTAGGAGAGAGGCAGTGGAGCTACAGAGACCGAGAGTGATGGATAGAGAGGAGGTGATGGGATGTTTTCTGTTTGGAGAACAAGGTGAAGCGGAGAGGAGAGGTATAGTGCTGAGGATGTGGAGGGCGAGAGAGAGGATGATGAACGTGGAGGAATGAAGAGGTGGGATGACTGAAGCGGACGAATAAATAGAACATGAATCGGTGTTGCAGGAAGAAGACTGCAGACCTGACAGCAAAGGAGACCTCTGCAAATATACCTCATTGGACATTGGACAATATGTACGATTCCGTGGTTTAGGAATTAATATCACTAATTAATTAGGGATATTAACAATCACTAATTTGGTTTGGTTGGTTTAATTAATTATCAATTAATCTCAAAACATGTAATATTATGTCAATTATGAATTTTAATAATTTACAAATAAGAACAGGTGTTTCTCCCGCCCGATTCGTTTGTTTGTTTACGTTTGTGACGCCACGGCTGCCAAGAGGGACAGCTCGACGTACTACCTATGGTGCGTTCCCGTGCTGAAGAACTCGAAGAACGTTCCTTCAAGGTACGAAGTACGGTCCCTTGGTTAGCGTTCCCGTGCAATTATTATTACTAATTTATTAGGGATATTTACTATCACTAATTCGGTTTGGTGGGTTTAAACCGTTTAATTAATTATCAATTAATCTCAAAACATGTAATATTATGTCAATTATTAATTTACAAATAAGAACAGGTGTTTCTCCCGCCTTTTTGGTTTGTTTGTTTACATTTGTGACGTCACGGCTGCCAAGAGGGACAGCTCGACATACTCTCTACCACAGAACATTGAATAAGAAGAAGCTCAGATCGAACGTGTACACATGGTGTACCCAGTCGTAAAATTTCAACCAATCACGTCCATTGATCGCTGACGTCACTATAAACACTCTCTCGAAAACAGTTTGAGCGTGCATTCTACCTCAGCTCATTATCTTTGCTGGAAGTCATATCTTCCTACCAAATTAAGTACACGATTATCTATATTCTATAGCCCAGCTACTAAGCAATAATAAACTAATCTTCTTGGCAAAAAACACAAACTGACACCATTTCGGTTGTAATACGCATTCAAAATACGGACTCAAACAGAACTGGTGAAACGAAGCCTCTGATTTGCTGAGTGGCTCTAGTTGAAGTGACGTCACTGTAAACGGCACTCATGAGTAATATAATGGGATCTACACTTCTTCTTCTATTCAATGTTCTGTGCTCTCTACCGTGTCGTCGAGTTCCACGAACTTGACGAACGTTCTTCATCACAGGAACGGTTGGTTCTCGTAGTACTGAGGGACGTCCTTCGAGTTCTTCTGCACGGGAACGCACCACTACCGTGTCGTCGAGTTCCACGAACTTGACGAACGTTCTTCGTCACGGGAACGGTTTGTTCTCGTAGAACTGAGGGACGTCCTTCGAGTTCTTCATCACGGGAGCTCACCATGAGTGTGGACAAATTAAAATTGTCGAAATATCTGTAAACAAATGACAGTTATGGTGTTGAGGTTATGATCTTCATTACCACTGTTAATGAAATGGTTCCAATCGTTCATGCATTCCTTGATGATGATGGCAACTTGTCCTCTGTTATTGGTGTTTCATTCCTCAGATTACTCCAAGACATTATTTGGCCCAGCCTGCCGCCTGCGCAATTCTAAAACTCGTTCTTCACTTTGGTGGATGCAAGACGGTATTCCATAACATGTCGAAAATTATCCTAAAAATATCACCAAATGAAATAAAACTCCTATTCAGAAACTGGGAAAAATCATCTATAAAATTACTTACCCTAAGGGCTCATCGACGTTTCAATGAAACTTGTATTAATAACCTGTTGCCTTCCTACACTGATATTTAGTTTAGTTTACCACAAATATTCATAAGTTTTCTATGAATCTCTTATTTCTATTTAGTAAATTCGCTAAATTAGTTGTATTTCATGAAACAGGAGTTCTACAAGTGCAACTCCTCTATAATGTCATGTGAAGTTGTTTTAACACAAAAAAAGAGGGATGAAAGTAAACGCTTATAACTCAAAAAGTAGTACACTTAGAAAGATGAAATAAAAACCACCAGATAGAGTATATCTTCAAGATTTATCTTGGTTATAACAATATCTCAAAATAACCTCCATGCCGCTCAATTCTCAAATTTATATGTTTCTCAAAATTCGCTATCATCGCACCAAATATATCATGATTCCTTGATTAAATAACTTCTTGGATACGTGACGTTAAGTATTACCGGTATTAATTAGTCGTTTATACGTGGTTATACTGGTCAGGGCCGGTGGACATCCGTGAGGTGGGCCAACGTCGGGCCTTTGCTGGCCCAATACACCGAGATTGGCATGACAGCGTTGGCCCAGAGTTTCGTTCTGAATTGGACCAACGTTGGCCCAACATTGTAAGGTTTACTGGGAATGGTTAAACCATTATTATGAAAATCCATATGTAAGTTGAGTGTTGAAATCCTCTACCCTATACAGTACCTATAGGGCAGGGGTGAGCAAAGGCAGCACTCAGTGCTCTTTTGGCACTGAGATCAGCACTCGTGGCCAGCAGGGAATCGGTGCTTTATTTTCTTCCAAAGAAAATTTAGAATTTTTAGCAATGACTGCTTTATAAATTACTAGAATAATATAGAAGAGGATGGTAAACTAATTGAAGAACAGTATATTTGCCATGACCTTGTTACTTTGATAGTCAATTTATCCGTTAATAATGTATTTTTTGTTTATTGTTACAGTAGTGCCGGTGTTTAAAAAATTTACCTGTCTCTTTTTATCTGTATACAGCTTTTTAACATTAATTTAAAACAATTCAAGTTTAATTTAGAACAATTCAAGTTTAATTTAAAACAATTCAAGTTTAATTTAAAACAATTCAAGTTTAATTTAAAATAAGTCAAGTTTAATTTAAAATAAGTCAATTTTAATTTAAAATAAGTCAAGTTATATTTAAAATAAATCAAGTTTAATTTAAAATAAATCAAGTTATATTTAAAATAATTCAAGTTATATTTAAAAGAGATCAACTTTAATTTAAAATAGTTCAACTTTAATTAAAAAAAAAATGAAGTGTAATTTTAAAATAAAAGAAGTTAAATTTCAAAAAAATGAAGTTTAATTTAGAATAAAATTCTATGGGCCCTCGATGAGACACATAGGAAGCTCTGCACTAATATCATTATATTAGTAATGGGAGGGAATGAGATCATGAGAGTATACCACAATCTTTTATTGCCACCTTAATCTTTTTCATTGCCCACCATAATATTTCATTGACCATCATAATCATTCATTGCCCACCATAATCTTTCATTGACCACCATAATCTTGCATTGCCACCTTAATCTTTTTCATTGCCCACCATAATCTTTCATTGACCATCATAATCATTCATTGCCCACCATAATCTTTCATTGACCACCATAATCATTCATTGCCCACCATTATATTTCATTGCCCCCCATAATTGTTCATTGCCCACCATAATCTTTCATTGCCCACCATAATCTTTCATTGCCCACCATAATCTTTCATTGCCCACCATAATCTTTCATTGCCTACCATAATCTTTCATTGCCCACCATAATCTTTCATTGCCCACCATAATCTTTCATTGCCCACCATAATCTTTCATTGCCCACCATAATCTTTCATTGCCCACCATAATCTTTCATTGCGCACCATAATCTTTCATTGCCCACCATAATCTTTCATTGCCCACCATAATCTTTCATTGCCCACCATAATCTTCCATTGCTCACTTCTCTCATTTAAATTCTCTCATTTATCTCATTTCACTCACTTCTCTTATTTCACTCACTTCTCTCATTTAAATTCTCTCATTTATCTCATTTCACTCACTTCTCAATAAAATGATATTAGTGCAGAGCTTCCTATGTGTGATATCGAAGGCCCATATAATTTTAGTTTTAAATTAAACTTCATTTTTTTTAAATTAAACTTGACTTATTTTAAATTAAACTTGAATTGTTTAAAATTAATGTTAAAAAGCTGTAGATGAGTTATTTATATTTCTTCAATACGTTTGTCTAGGGACACTATATAGTGTATACCACTGTGGTAAGAATTTGCGCAATCATTTTTAAGTCTTTACTTTTAATGAGATAGGTAGCCATCGTCATTTATTATGTGATTTTACGAGTTACAAGTTATTACTTATGCAAGATAATTAGTTTTTGTTTTTATTATGAATTATTTCCACATGAAAAATAAGTACTTAAATATCATTTATTAATTCCTTTTAATGCAAATAATAAATAAACTACCAATATTTATGTAAAAAAATATGCTCCATGTTACGTACCTCAAAAAAAAATAGATCACCTCATTTTAATTACTCCGTGTCCCCTGCAATTAAAACAAAATGTGTGCCCACCCCTGCTATAGGGACTGGTCCAGCCAGATAAGTCCTCAAATAATTATACTTTTAAACCGATTTGGAAGCTGTCTTTTCATGACTTATACTTTTCAACATAATTGCATATGATTATACAAAAAAGAAGGAGATAAATGGCAAGTTACTCATATTATGAGCATTTATTCAAATATACATGGCATCTCAAAAAAACAGAACACAAATTTAAGTTAGTATATTTCAAAAAGTGTTAAAGTCACATGTTTGTTTCTGGTATTTTTTTCATTGTTAAACCCTTCTTCCTTCTTCATCTACAGTTGTCAGTTAGATTTTCATCAAGTTTTATTCATTCTTGTGAATGTTATAAGGATTTTATTGATGGGTGGTGAAAATGGCTTTTAGAAAAAAATAGTTAGAAAATATAGTTCAATGTAAATAGTTAGAAAACCTAAAAAAATATTTGTTTCTTATCTTTGCTTGTTAATTGTATTTCAAATAGATATTAGTTCTTTGGCGTTTGCCAATGGATGTGTAAATATCAAATGAAGGTTTTTATGAAGAAAAAATATCAAAAAGTCAATTTGTCAAGATTTTATAACTGTTTTAGTGAGGACTGACATGCACGTGCCAGTACCTAGGTTACTGATAAAATTTTTAAGGATTAGGTTACTATAGGGTTAAATACTTTTCAAGTAGTCAGGTTTGAGGATGATTTAGATATGATGTCGTTCATTTATTTCTAAAATTCACTAATGAAAACTAATTATTTGTCGAAGGAGTCTCTACAAATTGGGTTCAATTCAAAGAGGTAGTGAATTAACTTATTTGCAGTCAACTAGTGACCTATTACCATTCAACAATATTATTTTAAAAATTCCAAAAAATGGTCTGTTATATGCGATGGCAGATTTCGGAATACAATTTCACCCCAACGAATTTTTTTCGATGATTAAATAAAAAATCGCATTATTAAATTTTCTTACAGAGTTACAAGTAAAAAAAGTCTGAGGGTAAAAAAAAAACAGAGGAGAAAAATCCGACGGGAAAAATCCAGACGGGTAAAAGTCCGGTGGGAAAAAAGTCCAGCGGTAAATGTTCCAGTGGGGAATAGTCCGCTTCCCAGTTTGTGGTCATGCGTATACATAGATACGACTTAAAAAAAAGAAGAAATGCTTCTTTGCACATGTTGCTGAGTAAATATATTATCAAGAGCAAGATAAGGCGTATATTTCCGCTGCTAAATACCATTCAAAAACAACGAAGATAACATAATCTATATCGCTTGGAAGGAGTTAAACCCTAAAGATTAATTTTGAATATTTTTAACTACAGCTTTTTAACATTAATTTAAAACAATTCAAGTTTAATTTAAAATGAGTTAAGTTTAATTTGAAATAAATCAAGTTTAATTTAAAATAAATCAAGTTATATTTAAAATAAATCAAGTTATATTTAAAATAAATCAAGTTATATTTAAAACAAATCAAGTTATATTTAAAATAGATCAACTTTAATTTAAAATAGTTCAACTTAAATTAAAAAAAAATGAAGTTTAATTTAATATAAAATTCTGTGCCCTCGATGAAATCCTAGAACTAACACATCTCCACTAGTTAATGTTCGATCTAATTTAGCTATTCAATCCTTCTTCGCTGCTCCCACAGAGTATACTGAAGTACACAAAATAATTAATAAATTTCAAGTAAAAGGCTGTAAAATTAATGATATCCCAGTTTTCATATATAAGAAACTTAGTCCGATTATATCATTTTTTATTGCTGATCTCTTTAATGAATCGATTCGCTCAGGTGTATTTCCTGATGTACTGAAAACTGCTAGAGTGGTCCCAGTATATAAAAGTGGTAGGAAAAGCTGCATCAAAAATTATAGACCTATTTCTACACTTTCTACGCTAAATAAGATATTTGTAAAACTAATGCATGTTCGACTTGTAAAATATCTTGATAAATTTTCTTTGATAACGAACTGTCAATATGGCTTTAGAGGTAATTCTTGCACTGTGGATGCTATCAGTAAATATTTAGATGATGTTTTCAGCTCTATTGATAATAAAGAATATACAGCATCAGTGTTCTTGGACCTATCGAAAGCCTTTGACACCGTAGAGCATAGTATTCTATTAGGTAAGATTAGTTGTATGGGTATCAGAGGTCCTATTCATAAATGGTTTGAATCCTACCTATCCAACCAACAACACACTCAGAAAAATTCTGATGCACCCAGGTAATTCGAGTTCACCCTATGGCTTTGTCTCTAAAGCACTTTAGTGTTTTAGCTGAAAATGACGAAAAAATTATTTTCATCATTTTAGCTAAGGAAAATTTGAGACACTAAGGTGCATCGAACTGATGCACCTTAGTGCATCCACACTAAAGTGCATCGAACTAATTCACTTTAGTGCATCCAAACTATAGTTTGATGCACTAAAGTGTCTCGCTTTAGAGACAAAGCCATAGGGTGAACTCGAAACACCTGGGTGCATCAGTTGGAGTTGTTTATTTTTCTCAGTGCAGTTTGTTTCAATTAATGATTGCAATTCGGAAATTTCGTATGTTAATTGCGGGGTCCCACAGGGATCCATTTTAGCTCCAACTCTATTCAATATATATATTAACGATATGCATGAATGTTGTAACTTGAATATTGTACAATATGCCGATGACACAACTGTATCCCAAGCAACACAAGTTAATGGGGCCCATGTGGGCACTAGGTTGACAAATCGTATTGGTACTGTGTGGTTATTTGCAAAATGGGCCAACATGGTGACAGTATGGGCTGCTTTGTTGAAACAATATTGGCCCAAGATGTTGCCGATGTGTTAATCAAGTTTCAGTCATACGCTATATAGTAATCAGGTTGGGCCAATATGACAATTCAATGGGATGGATTAGCCACATTGAACCAACCCTCTCCCAAGGTAACATTCCGTGAGAATGGAAAACCACATTATCCCCATGTAATTTCTAGACTACTTTTCTGTCTGCCATCTCTTGCCCATCTAACCATCTAGTGCCCATGCTGGCACAATGTGTCATGGTTGCTTGGGAGATTCCTCTGGACGCAACTTGGTAGACCTCATGGGGCAGGTTAACAGTGAGTTGGTTAATATAGATGATTGGTTAACCGCTAATTACTTAGTATTGAACGCTGCTAAATCCGGTCTCATGTTAGTTTCTAAACGTGCTGCTGACTTTGTACCCGATGTTGTGGTTAGGGGTGTGAATCTTAAGTGTCTCTAACTCACTAATATTTCTTGGTGTTACACTGGATTCTAATTTAAACTTTTCATTGCATGGCGCTAATGTTGTTTCTAAACTATCGAGAGGTTTGGGGGTACTTCGTAAGCTGTCATTCTATGCCCCTCCTTCTGTTATACTCAAAATTTACTACTCTCTCTTTTTTTCTCATCTGAGTTATGGCTTAGTGGTGTGGGGGGACTCAAGTGCTACCTTAGTCAATAAAATAAGTTCCCTTCAGCGTCAAGCTGTTAAACTGATTGATCCAAACAACAATGTTTGCAATAATTTTAATAAATATAAAATTCTAAGATTCCCCTATATATATTTAAATATTTCTGTTCAGTTAAGATATTTTTGATACTAAAGGAAAATAAAAACCCTTTTTTATCCAGAATAATGAATTCTCAAGTAGATCACTCTTACGAAACTCGTAGTACATCTAATGCAATACTCACAAATATTTTCTGTAGAACTGCTTGTAGCCAAAAAAATGTTCTATATAAAGCTCTTAATATATGGAATAAATTACCGACACACATTAGAAACCTTCCTTCTGTCAATGAATTCAAAAAAGAGGTCAAATTTTTTTATTTAAGCGAACAATGTCAACAATAGTACAATTATAATGCTGAAATATCTAATTCCATTTTCATCCTAAGTTCTGTTTTATAGGTCAATACTGCCCAAATAGCCAAGAGCTACCAATGGGCTTGATTCGCTCCTCACAAGATTGTATTTATTTTTACTTATGTATTACCATGTATTATTTTTGAATTTTGTATAAATATTATTTTTTTTGTGCTTTCATTATGTATTATTTGTCTGATTTTTTTTTTATTAATTTTGATTTTTTTTGCTTATCTGATTATGTATTATCTCATATTGTATTCTATTTTCTGTTTTTTTTCTTGTGAGAGTGTATCAATAAACTATATTAATATTAATATTAAACACATAGGAAGCTCTGCACTAATATCATTATATTAGTAAGGGGAGGGGATGAGATCATGAGAGTATACCATAATCTTTCATTGCCCACCATAATCTTTTTCATTGCCCACCATAATCTTTCATTGCCACCTTAATATTTTTCATTGCCCACCATAATCTTTCATTGCCACCTTAATCTTTTTCATTGCCCACCATAATCTTTCATTGCCACCTTAATCTTTTTCATTGCCCACCATAATCTTTCATTGCCACCTTAATCTTCTTCATTGCCCACCACAATCTTTCATTGCCACCTTAATCTTTTTCATTACCCACCATAATCTCTCATTGCCACCTTAATCTTTTTCATTGCCCACCATTATCTTTCATTGCCACCTTAATCTTTTTCATTGCCCACCATAATCTTTCATTACCACCTTAATCTTTTTCATTACTCACCATAATCTTTCATTGCCCACCATAATCTTTCATTGCCCACCATAATCTTTCATTGCCACCTTAATCTTTTTCATTGCCCACCATAATCTTTCATTGCCACCTTAATCTTTTTCATTGCCCACCATTATCTTTCATTGCCACCTTAATCTTTTTCATTGCCCACCATAATCTTTCATTGCCCACCATAATCTTTCATTGCCCACCATAATCTTTCATTGCCCACCATAATCTTTCATTGCCCACCATAATCTTTCATTGCCCACCATAATCTTTCATTGCCCACCCTAATCTTTCATTGCCCACCATAATCTTTCATTGCCTACCATAATCTTCCATTGTCTACCATAATCTTTCATTGCCCACCATAATCTTTCATGGCCCATCATAATCTTTCATTTCACTCACTTCTCTCCTTTCACTCACTTCTCTCATTTCACTTACTTCTCTCCTTTCACTCACTTTTCTCATTTCACTCACTTCTCTCATTTCACTCACTTCTCTCCTTTCACTCACTTCTCTCCTTTCACTCACTTCTCTCCTTTCACTCACTTCTCTCCTTTCACTCACTTCTCTCATTTCATTTCTCTCATCTCATCTAACTAAATTCTCACTACTGTTATTTCATTTCTCTCACTTCTTTCATCTTAATTCTCTCCTCTCATTAAATTCTCACTTCTCTTATTTCACTACTCTCATGATCTTATTCCCTCCCATTACTAATATAACGATATTACGGTTCTGAGAAGGAGGTTGGAAACTATCGAGCGATATCTATATTTCCTCTACTGAGTAAAGTTTTTGAGAAATGTATAAATAGTAGGTTGTTAGGATATTTATCTGAACATGGTTTGTTGAATACAAATCAATATGGTTTTCTAAGGGGTAGGAGCACGTTGGATGCACTTTTGAGCCTGGTTGAACGAGTTTACTGTGGTTTGAATTCGGGAGAGCATACGGTGGGGGTATCAATCGACTTCAGCAAAGCCTTTGATACTGTGATCAATCGACAGGGCAGTGTGCTTGGTCCCCTTTTTTTTTCTTATTTATATTAATGACCTACCTCAAAATTGTGATTCTGTAGAGTTTACTATGTTTGCTGATGATACCATCCTTACTTGTAGTGCCTCAAATTATGGTAACTTGATAGAAACTACTAATTCAGGTCTTTCAAAGCTCCTCAATTGGACAGTTAACAATCTTTGTCTCTTAATGTAAATAAACTTGCTCTCTGTTGTTTACAAATCGTATTAGAGATGTTTCGTTTCCTTCTGTGGTAAATATTAATGCTGCACCCATATTATATGAGAAATCTATTAAGTTCTTGGGTATATACGTTGATTGTAACCTGAAATTCTCAACTCACATAAACTTTATATGCTCTAAAAATCTAAAATATCTAAGACAGCTTGTATTATTTACGAAATTAGTGAGAGTCTTCCTGAGGATTCTCTCGTAAATTTATAATACAGTCTTTTATATCCTTATCTAATATATGGTGTCCTCATTTAGGGAAATTCAGCTGAAACTCACCTGCATCCACTATTCATGCTGCAAAAGAAAATTATAAGAGTAATTACATCTTCAGATTATTTAGCTCACACTGCACCTCTTTTTCATAGAACAAGAATATTACAATTTAACGATATCTATAGGCTTATTTTGGGAACTCATATGTACAAATTGCATTTATCTAATAGTATACCTTATCCCAATCATTCTTATTCCACTAGATCTCTAAGCAATGCAGTACCAGCCTTCCAAAGACTTACACAATGTCAGCGGTCACTTTACTACAGCGGCCCGAAGTACTGGAATACTATACCAGCTGAAATTAGTAATTCACCCTCTATAAATACCTTTAAGAAGAAACTAAAGAGCTATATTGTAGACTCGTATATATGAGTTTAAAATTGTATAACTGTTAATTTATTTTTACTTTCTTCACTTTAAAAAAAAATATTTCTTATCCTTTTCTATTTTTATATTGAATTTTCATGAAAATCCACTTTTTTTCTTGCCTAATAAGGTTTTTCTTCGTAAAGGCTTGAAAGTTTTAAATCGTACTAGTTCTTCATTTTTTTTTCATTTCCTTTTTATGTAAATCTATATATTTTAAAATGTATGTTCTGTATCGTTTTGTTCTTTTCAATAAAGTATTACTATTACTATTTTAGGGCAGATCTTCCTATGTGTGATATCGAGGGCCCATAGAATTTTATTTTAAATTAAACTTTATTTTTTTTAAATTAAACTTGAATTTTTTCATATTAAAGTTGAACTATTTTAAATTAAACTTGAACTATTTTAAATTAAAGTTGAACTATTTTAAATTAAAGTAGATCTATTTTAAATATAACTTGATTTATTTTAAATATAACTTGATTTATTTTAAATTAAACTTGATTTATCTTAAATTAAACTTGATTTATTTTAATTAAACTTGACTTATTTTAAATTAAACTTGAATTGTTTTAAATTAATGTTAAAAAGCTGTAGTGTACCCGTGCCGTCATAAATGACGACAATTGTTGAATATATTTGGTCAATTTTTTTAAACAGAATAAATTAATAGTTGGGACAGTGATAAAACACAAAATTATAATGAAACACATATAAATACGTACGAAATATCTTTTATAAAATTACAATTGTTTATACTTAATACTAAAAATCATGAACCTGTTCGAAGATCAACTTAGTAACTCTAACAAAACTACATTTTTTGTAAATATTCTGTTTGAAATTAATGATCCTTGGTTTGCGTTATTGCTTACACAAATTCTTAGATTATTTCTGTTCCGAGTTCTGCTCAATGCCACGTAAAGTTGACCATGACTGAAGACTGGTGATGGTAGAAAAATTCCAACTTTATCAAAACTTTGTCCCTGTGATTTGTTGATGGTTATTGCAAAGGCCGGTATTAAAGGAAATTGTCGTCTGGTCATGGTGAATGGTAAGGTCGTGTCACTTGGAGATATATTTATTCTTGGAATAATAACTTGCTCTGTTCTTTTACTTCCACTCAGAATTTCACCATGAATATACAGTTCATTAAGAGATTTGACTAATATTCGAGTTCCATTCAATAGACCTTTTAATGGATTTAAGTTTCGTATGAGCATTGCTATAGAGCATTTCTTTAGTTTTAATTCATGTGGTGGCACTCCTGCAGAGCTGTTTTCCATTTGCACCCCAGTTTCAGTGCGTGCACGAAATTTAGTGTACGCCCTGACGCCATAAAACTGGGGTGTAAATGGAAACCGTTGCAGCGCCATCTGGTGACACCCGAACGCAATCTCAAATGTAAACAAACAAATAATTGAAGTAATTTAAAATAATTAAATAGGTAATTTAAAATAATTAAATAGTTAATTTAAAATAATTAAATAGTTAATTTAAAATAATTAAGTAGGTAATTAAAAAAAATATATAATAAAAATAATTAAGTAGGTAATTAAAAAAAATATATAATAAAAATAATTAAATAGGTATAGGCAAAAATTAAAAGAAATTATAATTATTTTTAATAATTACATAATTAAAGACAACTTGGCTCTACAATTATATAAACCCAAATTAAGAAAACAATCGTTTGTATATTTATTCTTATTCACTAACTATAGAATAATCACAAATATTCATTCAATATGGCCGTTTGTTTACATCACGTGACCTCACGCACCGAGTTTTCAGTGCACGTACCTGCTATTTTTTTGGGGTGTTGAAATCTCAGGGCGCCCAAGATTTCGGGCGTTGAAATCGTTTTCCATTTGTACCTTAGACATTTGGGGTACAAATGGAAACGGTTTTCTCGCGCCCTGACGCACTCAGTGCGTTCCCTGACGCCCTCAGTGCGTGCACGATAGCATTTGGGGTGCAAATGGAAAACGGCTCTGATGGAGTCAAAGAGTTCAGAAACTCAACTGGATAATTGAAAGCTGTCTCATCATTTTCAGTAGTTATAGCATCAACGCTTTTATATGTTGTTATTTCTCCAGGAATTATAGCGAGTATCTGGTTGTTTATTTTAAGAGCATCTACATTTTTAGGAGTCAGGATAATTTTGGAGACCACATTTTCTATAGCGTCGACACTAACCAGAATCAATCAATCTCCAAATATATCAATAACAATATTTCCCGTTTATGTCATTTCTTGCAGTATTTCTATTAAATCATTTGAAATATCTTCCTCATTTGATAATGTTTCATTTCCGATATCCAAGAGCCACCGGTTGAAGTCCTCTTGTCCTGTAATACGCATATTTTCTGTAAGACTCAATTTGGTTACGTGTCACCAAAAAATAGATTGTTTTATCGATGATTCAATTATTTCTGCGTTTGATCCTTTTGGAATAACTGGAGCTGTTTGACGAAAGTCTCCACCGAGTAGAATAACTTTACCACCATATGGCTTAGTGCAATTCATTACTGATTTCAAAAGACAATCAATTATACTCAGGGCATTGCTGGACAGCATTGATGCTTCATCAATTATCAAAAGTTGAGCCAATTTCAACTTTTCAGAACAATCAGATGGTACTCTCATTCTAGACGATGAATTTTCAAGTATTGGCACAGGTAATTTCATTCCACTGTGTACGGTTCTGCATCTATAAGTAGATCCTCGGCAATACCTGTAGTAGCGCACGAGAGAACAGTTTTATTCTGACTCTTCAAGACACTGATCAACCTGTTATATAGGTATGTTTTTCCAGTTCCTCCGGGGCCATCTAAAAAGAAGAATCTACATTCTCTCCCTTCATCATTGATAGCTGCGATAATAGTATCAAAGACTTGTCGTTGGGAATCAGTAAGAGTTGCTATGATGGTCTCGACAGCATTTGCTTGAACTTCTTCATTATCATTATTATTTTCATTCACGAATGGAACATTATTAAATGGTAGATGCAAGTCACTGCAATGTATTCCGTGCATTAATAATGTTAATTCAACGTCTTGCAAAGATTTTTGTACAGCTACATCTCTAACATTGGTGAGTGTTAAGTCTTCAATGAAATGCTCTTCAAACTCGTTTGGAGCATTAAAGACACAAATGAGAGAAAATAACTGTCTCAGTTGTTGGGGCATGCTTTGTAAAGAAGCTTCTGTCATACATAATCGCCATTCTTCGTCATTTTGCAACAAATTTCTGTGGCTTGCAGCTTCTTTGTAAGTATCATAAATGATTCCATCAACTGTTCGCAACTCTGCAAAACTGCAGGCTCCTCTGACATGTATTAACAGTAGTCGTAAATTGAAACGTTATTCATCTCTTGGACTGACTGTGTACAATCTAAATATTATTTTTTCTTGGCCTCTCACTCGTGGTTTCAATGAATTGATTTGTTTGTTAAACACGTAGTGGTATGGTATTTCTGTGAAGAAAAACTGTCGTGCGTTAGCATCTACTTGATTAAGCTGAAACCATACAGTTAATGGAGTATTTCTGTTTGCTGCTCTTTCCAAAGCACCTCTTTCATCACCTTCTTCAAAATATATGAGTTGCTCTTGAGGCAAGTGAACAGTCAAACGTATAACACTGAAATCTTCCATGCATCTTGTTTTCAAGCAATCTCCACATGGCTTCTGGAGCACTCACGTATCGCACGTCCAAGTGATGGGTTACTTCGTCGTAATTGGCTGTAACGTCCCCTGCAACTTCGTTTACATTTAAATGAATAGAGTCGTAGTCTTTGTAAACATATTTAAAAATGTACTTAACAGAATTAACTGAGGAGCATATTTCGACATTTATGTGACAGTTGAATTTGTGGCATAAGAATTTGTTGTAAGGAACCACATACCTATTATCAAAGGTACTACTTCCAACTTGTACACTTGCACCAAAACGTCGTTTATATGATGGATAACCATTTGCTGTCATTTTTGTTTCATTCTGAAATTCCTTTATGAATTTTTTTGTGGAAATACCAGTTTCCATGCAGGATGCATTGGGTCGTTGATCTCCACAGGGTCCATGGAGCATGCATTTTTTAACAATTTCATGGAGTTGCGGTTCCGTTCGTCGATCAGGTATTTCAGCGCACACTATGTCGTTGATTTTCGCTGGATCATTCGGGCTGTCAATTGTATTTAAAGTTACCAGAATGTAAGCATGAGGTAAACCTCTCTTTTGAAATTCGATGGAATAGCAATATGCTTCAACTTTTCCTAAAATGTGTTTCTTATTAATATCTTCCAAAAGCTCTTGAAGTTTTAAACTGAATACTCTTGCCACCAAATCGGGTCGATCTGATTCACTTTGGCCATTAAATAAATTTTCTTGAATTTCCGGCCAGTTTGGATTGCAGATCATAGTGATAAATAAATCAGGTGGACCATGTTTACGTACAAAGGCCATTGCATCTTGGGATCTTTCTCTCATGTTCCGTGGAGAACCTTGGAAAGATGAGGGCAAAATTACAGTTCGTCGTATTTGCATTCCTAAATCATTCCTTGCGTTATTCAAATGATCTACCAATCCACTGTATTGTTTTACTCTCAGTCGATTCTGTTTATTCTTGATGAAATTCAAGTTGTTTTCTTCCACTTGGAGATATGAATCTACTGCCCATTGCTGGAAAAGTTTTCCACCGTGAAGTATTGGGTTAAATTCATTATCACTTATTGCTGTGAGTGCAACTTTATGTTATAACGTCGATACATTTCTCCGTCGAATATTCGGTCTGTCGTTTACATTTCCCACCATATTTGGTTGCCATCATGGTTCACCGAATGGGAAAAATAAAGCATAAGTCATGGGATCTAGCTTGGAACTCAAAATATTTAGATTTATCAATGGAGCATCTTCGTTTCTTGGGTAAACTCGAAAATCTCTATTAAAGAGAGGCTCTCCATCTTGGTTTCTGAAAACCATTGCAATTTCATTTACATTCGGTAGATTATACGTTCTTCTGTCTGCAATGCGATCCCTGTTAAAAAGAATGTTGACAATAGGTATTTCTCTGCCTTCACGAAGTGCACTCTCATGTTGTTGATGCTCAACTTCTTTAATAGTCTTATATGAAGCAGCATAAACGTTGTTTTCACGAATTATTCGATCTAAATTTGTCATGATTTGTGGAATGCATCGATTATTTGCATCATTTGCAAGTCTTATATTGTTCGCGGCAGATGAATCAATGTCATAGAGTTGGGCAAATTGCCTATGTTTACCATTAATCGGATGTATGTGTGACGTTCGATGATACATTTGCCGATGAACCTTAAAGCAATACGAACCTCTTCCAGGAGGTTCTGTAATTTGGGCACCCAACGATGCAAATGATAATGCAGAGTTGTATTGTCTAATGCAGTTTTTAACATTTTTATAATGAGGATTGAAGGTGTCAGAGATCAATGAACGATTATACTCGGGATATTCTCTTTGAATTGAAGGAAGTATTTTACCTTTATGGCAGCAACTGTTGAAATGTCCATCCGCAGGTTTTTCGGAAGCGAAGTGTTTAGCTCGGCAAGATTGACAAAGAATATTCATTTCACTGCAGTTGTGTTGTTCAATGTTATTTTCATATGTTGAGTTATAATGACTTTCTGCTATTAACTCTTGATGTCGTATCCGATTGTCCCGAAGGTATCGTTCTTGCATTCTGTTTCTCATTGCATCTCTTCTAGAGTTCCCTTGTGGTCTAGTTTCATGTTGACGTCTTTCAGCTTGTCTTTGTCTTTCAATGTTTATTCTAATATTTAATATTTCTTCAGTTTCATTTTGGCGTATTTGGATATGGCTTTGCCTGTCGATCTCTCTTCTTTCGTTGGTTAGTTCTTCAGTTTCATTTTGGCGTATTTGGATATGTCGCTGTCTGTCGATATCTCTTCTTTCGTTGGTTAGTTCTTCAGTTTCATTTTAGCGTATTTGGATATGTCGCTGCCTGTCGATATCTCTTCTTTCGTTGGTTAGTTCTTCAGTTTCATTTTGGCGTATTTCGATATGTCGCTGCCTGTCGATCTCTCTTCTTTCGTTGGTTAGTTCTTCAGATTCATTTTGGCGTATTTATTTATGTTTTTGCCTGTCGATCTCTCTCCTTTCGTTTGTTTGTTCTTCAGTTTCATCCATAGAGTTATGATAAACTACTCTAGAGAGAGGAAGTGTTGCAGCGATTGCAGGATGCTAAGGAAGACGGTGTAAAACCTTATTTTGTTTCAGTTATATCATTTCTCCATTAAATTTTATTTCAGTTATATCATTTCTCCATTAAACTGACTCTAGATTGCCAGTCACTTGACCCCAAAATAAGGATTTTAGCGTCCCGCAAGACACGATATTATTTTGGCCACTGACTCACCACATGGTCTCATCCTCTCATATTTCATATTTGGGTATGTCGCTGTCTATCAATCTCTCTTCTTTCATTTGTTTGTTCTTCAGTTTCATTTTGGTGGATTTGGGCATGTCTTTCTCTATCCATCTCTCTTCTTCCGTTTGTTTGTTCTTCATTGGTATTTCGTCTTAATTCTTTCATTAAATTTCTATTTTGAAGTCTTCTTTCTGCAACTTGTTCTTTTGATCAAATTAAAAGACGCTCTCTATCTAATTCTTTTCCTTTCTGTAGCTGTTCTTGGCTCAATTTAGATCTTCGAGTCCGTTGTCTTTCTCTCGTTAATCTTCTTTTCTTTTCCGCAGCAGATTCCATTTTTGAAGTTTGAAAATTTATATTTTTTTTATATTTCAGTGAGATAACTAAATGCAACAAACAGCCCATTTTGTAACTTGTGATTGTATTCTGGATACCAAGAACTGAATCTTGATATAAAAAGTCAATATTATTAATTTATTTTAAGAATATAAAATTCTGATGATACTAACTCGTATCATGATTACGTCAATCTATATAAAAATTTAGTGAAATGTTATTCCTATATAAGCGTGACAGACCACAGACAGACAGACAGACAGAGACAGACAGACAGACAGAGACAGACAGACAGACAGACAGACAAATAAAGATAAGGAAACTATTTATGGGGGGTGATAGAAAGTATATATCCAAAATTATGGTCAGCATAATTGATAAGCTAAATTTTGATGTGAATATAATGTTATATAATATATAATATGAATCAACATTTTCAAGGGCTGTTATAGACTTATAGTAACGATTACACAAACATTTTTAATGTAATAATGAATATATGAAATCGCCAAATGAAAAGACGGTCGTTAAGTTCACAAATAACAATTTTATAACAAATTGTATGTCGTCGTGTAACCAGATAATTTTTAAATATCTACAAGCATTACAATTAGTAAAGTCTCTTTTTGAAAATATTGAAATATTTAACTGTTTCAAAACCACCACAGTTACAGTTTTCTTTAACTGTATACCTACAAACGATTGCATAAATGTCAGAGATAAATGAATACCTATTTAACATTTACACACCCCTTAAACCAGGATTTCCCAAAGTGGTTCGCTGTGAATCTATGAACCAGAGGTAGGTTCTATGACCTATGAACCAGAGGTAGGTTCTATGACCTATGAACCAGAGGTAGGTATATAGGTTCACAGCGAAACTTTCTTGGTCCGTGGCATTTCAACTAGTTTCAATTTAGTTTCATAGAATCCTTTTATTATCTTACTGGCGTTTCAATGTTTATCTATACGTACGTTACTAATATACGTACGTATAGATAAACAGTTTCATTAATTTTCAGTTTAGGTTTATGAGAAATGGAAGTCTGGGAACCCTATTTCCTTAACCGTTAGATAAGAACGTTACACATTGCATGACTACTGAAATGTCAGCCACGTATTATGATGAGAATGTTCTTGCTAGAATTTTCATATTTTGAATTACTATAAACGTGATATCAAATTGATTTAAGGAATATAAGTGTACGTTTAGTCATAGTTACTAAATATTTAAAAATTAAGAACGATATAATTAGGTCTGTGACTGCAAAAAAAAAGAACATTTTTCACTCGATCGAAAAATTTAAAAGAAAATATAATGAGTGATGGTAGAATGTATAGAAAATAATTTCTGAAGAAGATATCAAAGAAGTACATTCTCTGAAATATAGTACATTCTATGTAATATAGTACATTCTCTGCAATATAGTACATTCTCTGTAATATAGTACATTCTCTGTAATATAGTACATTCTCTGTAATATAGTACATTATCTGTAATATAGTACATTATCTGTAATATAGTACATTCTCTGTAATATAGTACATTCTCTGTAATATAGTACATTATCTGTAATATAGTACATTCTCTGTAATATAGTACATTCTCTGTAATATAGTACATTCTCTGTAATATACTACATTCTCTGTAATATAGTACATTCTCTGTAATATACTACATTCTCTGAAATATAGTACATTCTATGTATTATAGTACATTCTCTGCAATATAGTACATTCTCTGTAATATAGTACATTCTCTGTAATATAGTACATTCTATGTAATATAGCACATATATTTTCAGCAATATTGTGCAAGACCTTATAGGATGATATATAGGATGTATATTAACAATAGGATATATATTAACAATAGGATGTATATTAACAATAGGATATATATTAACAATAGTATGTATATGAACAATAGGATATATATTAACAATAGGATATATAACAATATATGGTTTGTATGATTAATTAAGTTTGTTGTAAATCTTTAAAGATTATCAATATTGATTGGTGTAATTAGTTACATTTTCTATATCGTAGCTCTCTTAATATATTTCTAGAATAGCATTAATTAACTCACTTAAATGATAAACTCAAATGAATCTTAGGAACCATCTTTACAGTTATTTGTGATTTAGATTTTATTTCGATCAATAATTTTCGAAATCTTCAGTTTTCAACTTTGTGTGAAAGATTTTATATTAATTTTGATAAATAGCTTCAGAATTTAAATACTATCAAATGAACAGAATGAACCTATAAAATTAAATAGAATTCAAATTAAGATATATTGCGTGTTCTTTAAATATCTTCACGCTTTCTTCTTCACTAAGTTTGAGAAGTTTCTTGAGTATATTTGACGCTAGCGGTGCTGCTAGCGTCAAATATACATTAATTTTTCGAGCGCGCCGCGCCGCTCCGCTTGTAGTGTGAACGCACCCTAAAAGAAGCCATTTTTGAAGGATAATAAATTATACAAATTTCTCTCACGATTGTCGTATAAAATTCTCGTATCTAAACTACTGAATTTTTTGTTTATATAATAATTACTATCATTTTGAAAATTTGATTATTGAAATATGGTGGCTCGTGAATTTCAAACAAGATCCGAATTTTATAACATAATGTTACATAAATTTTATAACATAATGTTACATAAATTTTATAACATAATGTTAAATACATTTTAATATTTAATATTAGGTACATAAAATAGCATGAAATAAATTAAATTGATGGTATAACTATTGAAAACTGATCAGTGAAGAAACAGGAAATAACTAGATTACAGGCACTCGGTAGAGCGCATACCTTCGCCGCCGCTTATAAATAACATTGACCATCCACTAATACTTGAGTTATAAATGACCTTGATCTCAACCTTTGACCCGTTCGTTCCCAAAATCTAATAAACTGGTAAGTTGATAAGAACCAATCGTCCTACCAAGTTTCATGCAATATGATTCAATACTTTTGAGTTATAGATGGCCTAGACTTTGATCTTTGACCTTTCACCCGAACGCTCCCAAAATCTAACAAAAAGATTCCTGTATATTAACCAATTTATTAATCAATACTTTTGAGTTACAAATTGACCGGTTGCTCCCAAAATTCTACCAGATAATATGACATTGAGAAAAATATTTGTTAGAGGTAAGTCCATTTTCAAACTATTCAAACATTGATATTTTACAATATATATAGGTATCAATCATTAAAATCAATCTGCAAAACTCGATAACAAGCAATTAACCTTCAATTGGTAGAGACGCAGGAGTAGCATGAGAATTATTACCTATTTACTTTTTCTAAAATATATCCCCTATATATTGATCTATTAGGCCTTTATAGTTAGTTCAGAGGGAAACGCTTTCATTTAAACAAAT
This sequence comes from Caprella mutica, assembly GCA_947561585.1. NCBI lineage: Eukaryota > Metazoa > Arthropoda > Malacostraca > Amphipoda > Caprellidae > Caprella > Caprella mutica. The sequence continues at coordinate 40,930 of CANNZV010003440.1, forward strand.
ATTCAACTTTAAAAATCTATTGAATACTAATTAGTTTCTCAGTTTGCGTTTGTTATTTCCATGTTTCAGATGCTAACCTACAAACAAAAGACAAACGTACAAACAAAAGACAAACGTACAAACAAAAGACAAACCTACAAACAAAAGACAAATGTACAAACAAAACACAAACCTACAAACAAAAGACAAACCTACAAACAAAAGACAAACCTACAAACAAAAGAAAAACCTACAAACAAAAGACAAATGTACAAACAAAAGACAAACGTACAAACAGAAGACAAACGTACAAACAAAAGACAAACCTACAAACAAAAGACAAACCTACAAACAAAAGACAAACCTACAAACAAAAGACAAACCTACAAACAAAAGAAAAACCTACAAACAAAAGACAAACGTACAAACAAAAGACAAACGTACAAACAAAAGACAAACGTACAAACAAAAGACAAACGTACAAACAAAAGACAAATGTACAAACAAAAGACAAACGTACAAACAAAAGACAAACGTACAAACAAAAGACAAACGTACAAACAAAAGACAAACGTACAAACAAAAGACAAACGTACAAACAAAAGACAAACGTACAAACAAAAGACAAATGTACAAACAAAAGACAAACGTACAAACAAAAGACAAACGTACAAACAAAAGACAAACGTACAAACAAAAGACAAACGTACAAACAAAAGACAAACGTACAAACAAAAGACAAACGTACAAACAAAAGACAAACGTACAAACAAAAGACAAATGTACAAACAAAAGACAAACGTACAAACAAAAGACAAACGTACAAACAAAAGACAAACGTACAAACAAAAGACAAACGTACAAACAAAAGACAAACCTACAAACAAAAGACAAATGTACAAACAAAAGACAAACGTACAAACAAAAGACAAACGTACAAACAAAAGACAAACCTACAAACAAAAGAAAAACCTACAAACAAAAGACAAATGTACAAACAAAAGACAAACGTACAAACAGAAGACAAACGTACAAACAGAAGACAAACGTACAAACAAAAGACAAACGTACAAACAAAAGACAAACGTACAAACAAAAGACAAACGTACAAACAAAAGACAAACGTACAAACAAAAGACAAACGTACAAACAAAAGACAAACGTACAAACAAAAGACAAACGTACAAACAAAAGACAAACGTACAAACAAAAGACAAACGTACAAACAAAAGACAAACGTACAAACAAAAGACAAACGTACAAACAAAAGACAAACGTACAAACAAAAGACAAACGTACAAACAAAAGACAAACGTACAAACAAAAGACAAATGTACAAACAAAAGACAAACGTACAAACAAAAGACAAACGTACAAACAAAAGACAAACGTACAAACAAAAGACAAACGTACAAACAAAAGACAAACGTACAAACAAAAGACAAACGTACAAACAAAAGACAAATGTACAAACAAAAGACAAACGTACAAACAAAAGACAAACGTACAAACAAAAGACAAACGTACAAACAAAAGACAAACGTTCTAACAAAAGACAAACGTTCATGCATATACATCTTAAACGTTAACAGATTCCTCTGCATATCGAGATAAAGATTCTATGTAGGTATTCTGCGCACACGACTGCACACACGTACTTAAACATAAAATAAATAATATATTGTTTCAAAATTTACTACTAGTAATAAAAGACTTAACTTAAAACTGATTGCTCCCAAAATTCAACAAAATGATTTTTGGATATTGACAAATCGGCCCACCAAATTTCAGGCAATTTAGTTGAGTACTTTTTATGTTATTGAGTTATATGTAAATGACCTTGACCTTTGACCCGATAGCTTCTGAAATTTAAATAAATGGTTCCTGAAAATTGACTAATCGTCCCACCAAATTTCAAGCAATTTGGTTGAATACTTTTTTAGTAATGCAAATAACAAGATTACAAATAAATAAATATGTAATTAAATAAATGCCAATCAAAACATAACCTTCCGCCATTTGCGAAGGTAATTATCGCTCAGTGCTCAGTAAGGTATATATTTCCCAAGATTAAATGTTCGATGCAGATTCATATTTTCGATCTAATAAAAAACATCAGATTTCAGGACATGGTGAAATGTCACTGAAACGTCGTAAGTAATAACGTTCTGTACGTTTTTATAGTCCTGTAAGGCTATCATGGCTATAAATATACTCATGAGCTTCCCGCGCATCTTATAACTTATCGCAATTCCAATCGAGAGACGTGAAGTAGTTCTACCAAACTAGTCCCTGAGAGATAGCATTTAATTACCTAACTATGGATTTGTTTGGAGATAATTTGCATGTAATGAGTAATGACTCAGATTTGGATTTGATAGATCCTGACAAACTTTATCGATCAAACGATGAAGTCAAACAGAGTGATTATTTGTTCGAGGAGGCAACTTCCAACGATTCGAGTTACCGTGATGAATTATTTGACTACCAAACAAAAACTCAGGTGAATATTCAGAAAAAGGTTTGACTATTAAGTTATTCATGGTTGCGTTCGTAGAGCTGTTGATTTGACAGTGAAAAAATGAAAAAATGAAAGTTTGGTGTAAATAATTTCTCTGTATTTTCGAGACTCAAACTCACAATTCATTTTCTATCAGCTTTATATTTCTATGATGAAATAAACTACTAAGCCACAGTATATACATGTGTTTGGTAAACAATTTTGAGATTATTCGAGCAAATTACATTGTCTAAATGATTTTGAATTATTTTTCAGAACTATGAGAGTGAAAGCTTATTTGCCAGATACGAAACACTTTCATTGAGTGACAACTTCCAACAAAGTGTTCCTTCTAATTATCACAATGCCCAGAGTGATTTCCCATTCAACGGTAATATCCAAAACACATATTACGACGACTTTCGAAATTTGGAGCTCCCTGAACAAGCTGAACTGCAGTTACCACCACCTGGATATGGCGCTACTGGTTCTTACAACGATTTCGGTAATTTCTCTCCATTCCCAGGATATGCTGATTCTGGCCCATCAATCAGTTATAGTAATGAAGCTGCGGGTGACTACAGACAAACTTTTATCAATCCTGGTCAACCAGTGAATAACTGTAACGGCAATTATCTTCAAGGCAGATTGGTATCTTTGGACCAGGTACTTCCCGAAAACAGTGATGAGTCTATAAGACAGAGGCGAACAAACAGGCTTCCTAATGCAAAGTACAGAAAGTTTTCTGAAGAACAAATGGAAAAAAGAAGAAAGAAATTAGCTTCAGAGAGCAGTAAACGGTATACCAAAAAACAGAAGGAGAAAGTGAAACAATTGGAAATGGAGGAAAATAGGCTGCCCATTTCAATTCAGGAAAATAATGAAAGGATATTTAATATGAAGAAGCAGAAAGAGGTACTGGAGAAAGCGACTGGGAGGTTGCGGAACAAACAATTTAATAATTAAGTTCTTGATCAATTGTTAAACTAAAATTTTATTTATTATGATTAATAAAGTTATTTATTGTTATCATAAACCAGTATAATTTTATTTATCTATTAGCATAAATATCTATAACTAGGTATGAATGATAACCTAAGTGCAAAATAATATATAATAATTGTAGATATGTAATAAAAATTAATCTTTTTTTCTGCGATTTTCTTTATTTCTTACCATACAAAAACTGAAATACTATTTTTATGTGTTAGTACAAGAATTTTCAGATAAAATGCTTATAAGTTAATGGCATATATGTATTGCATAATAGAAAAAACAGTATTCCTTTTATAAAGCTTCAATGTTAATATAAAAATTAGATAATTAGATATTTAAAATAAAGATGAATAAAAAGAATAAATGGTTTTACTTTTAATTAACATATTATTAGAATTACTTGTAAATGTTAAAGACCATCAAAATTCATAGTTTGGTTGATACAATATCTAGGAACGTTAATAATTAGAATATCCATTTGGATTTTTAGTTTAGCTATATTTAGTTGCAGGATATACTGCTATGTAATTGTATATGTAATTTGCAATCTTTTTTCTCTTAGGTATATGTTTATATTTTATATGCAAGTAGAGTATAGAATGTAGCGTGTAATCACTAAACAGTGACAGTTAGCGTTTCCGTTCACAGTATCGATATGAAACAGCATAGAATGTCACACATGTAAGCAGTACCGACTGTAGTACAGAACTAAATAAAGTATTGCCATAAATATGTATACACCCTTGTACAAATTTTTGGGGAACCGCAGGAAAAGTTTGATTCGAAGACATTTATGTCCAATGATTGTAACGTTTCGAAATTACATTCTGAAGTTTATACACACAGAGATAGGATTAGTTGAATCACATCAAATTTGATTTGTTTTGACTTATATGAATGGGTTATTTTTCCCCTACCAACGTGGTGAGTAGCAGGCACTTTTTAAAATGAGTTAAATTGACGTTGATTAAAATAATACAATATGGACCACAAAAATGTTTCCACTTTTTCAAATACTTATAAATCGTTAACCAATGGACGAAAAACCTGTATCTTGGTCTCTTTTTCTCCGTCTCTTATTGTACTATTAACAGGTAAAAACTATTTTTAACTGATGGACATAGTTTAATAATAGGTAAACAAAGAGTGAGGGTGATTATTTTTGTCATTGCGCGAAGGTTATTCTTAGAGCTAACTCTGTGATTTTACTTACTAAAATGCAGTGAATAAAAGGAAGAAAAATATAATGATAGACATTTTACTACAGGGTGTTTACACTTCTTCCTTGCAAACCATTTTGAAATAGAACAACTTCAGTGACATTTGATCTCATTGAAGTTTTCACTATGAATATTCGTTCTTCGCTTGTTTATTGCATGGTTTAGACCCGCTTCACACTTGCATTTTTAACACCGCGGAAAAAAGCTCTTCTTAAAATGTGTTTACTCTTGCGTTTTTTTTTATCGATAATGGAAAAACCACATTAAATTTTTACTTCAGCGATAAAAAACGCATGTATGAACACATTTTAGGAAGAGCTTTTTTCCGCGCTGTTAAAAACGCAAGTGTGAAGCGGGCCTTAACCACTCAATGAACAAGCGAAGAACGAATATTCATAGTGAAAACTTCAATGAGATCAAAATGTAACTGAAGTAGTTCTATTACCAAATAATTTTTAAGGAAGAAGTGTAAACACCCTGTATTAAAATGTCTATCATTATCATTTTTTTTCCTTTTTTATTCACTGCCATTTAGTAAGTAAAATCACAGAGTTAGTTCTAAGAATACCCTTCGCGCAATGACAAAAATAATCACCCTCACTCTTTGCTTACCTATTATTAAACTATGTCCATCAGTTCAGAATTGCTTTTATTTGTTAATAGTACAATAAGAGGCGGAGAAAAAGAGACCAAGATGCAGTTTTTTCGTCTCTTGGTTAACGATTTATAAGTATTTGAAAAAGAGGAAACATTTTTGTGGCCCATACTGTATAGTCGTTTTGACTCACTCCTAAACTTAAAATAAGTATCGCCAACTCTCATAGTAAGTTAATTCATACACCAGATACATTGGATTAACAGTCTTTATGAGTTACTACAATACACTCCGTCTTAGTTATTTCAACATACGTTGAAATTCTCAAAAAAGTAACTTTTAACTCTCATAGTAAGTTTATTCAATCCATAAAATGAATTGAATTAACTAATGTTTGATGACACACCACGTCATGGCTGTTTTAACACACATGAAAACATGAATAAAGTCCAACCAACTCACGTAATAAATTGATTCAAAGCATTAATTGAAGACTCATTAGATATGACCACATGGGTTGTACTTTTCTCTCTCTGTGTACCAATTAATGCTGTTTAAACTGTAAATGAAGTCCCGAAAGTAGATTATATGCACGTTTTCTGAACAAATCTTCTATTATTTTAAAACCACTTTGCTTTATAAATAAATTAACAATTATGTTTTGATTATTTATTACATCTGATTTAGAAGATATGTTAACCCAAAAAAATCTGCTCCGATGGGGATCACTTTGCCGCGGTGGAGCGACTTGCGTAATCCATAGAAGCAAGAGGCTATACCAGATTAGATCATATCATGTTGGGCAGGTCCTTGTGGGAGATTCAGACCAAGAACCCCTGGGTAGTCAATAGGGGGTGAGGGCTTTGGTATTGGAATACTCACAACTAGCAGGCTGGTCGGATGACTTCCTTGGATGGTCTCCGACTGAATAGAGGAGGAGGAAGGGTGAGCCCGAGCGTAGCATGATGCCAGACCTAATTCTTAAATGAGAACACCTAGACATGCACACTGCGCAGTTGCACAGTTGCACATGTCATGGCAATGCGGAGACTTTGGGAGAACCGGTATCTTTAGGAAGAGGATGTGGCGTTATAAAATTCACATTAATTTATTTCTCATAATTCATATTTCCATTTTATATTTTATTTATTCTTTTTCTTCATTGTAAATTTTTTTATCCGCCCTTCTGTGTAAACTATGTAAGGCTTCCTGTAGAAATCTTCAATTCTTAATCAGTAGTGTTATTGAGATCAGTGTAAATTCAGCGCATGTTAAATTCATCGCATGGTAAATTCATCGCAGGTAAGTTCATCGCATGGTAAATTCATCGCATGGTAATTTCATCACAGGTAAATTCATCGCATGGCAATTTCATCGCAGGTAAATTCATCGCATGGTAAATTCATCGCATGGTAAATTCATCGCATGGTAATTTCATCACAGGTAAATTCATCGCATGGCAATTTCATCGCAGGTAAATTCATCGCATGGTAATTTTATCACAGGTAAATTCATCGCATGGCAATTTCATCGCAGGTAAATTCATCGCATGGTAATTTTATCACAGGTAAATTCATCGCATGGCAATTTCATCGCAGGTAAATTCATCGCATGGTAAATTCATCGCATCATCGGTGACATATAACAGGAAGGTAGATAATACAAATAATAGAAAGAAAATAATAGATGATTTTTTTTAAAAAGACATCGCAGCGTTACAAAATTTAATATATGGATATGTTGCTAAAGCAAACAGTTAATATTGAAAATTAAATTCTATCGCTACAACTGCACAAAAAATATATCTAAATTACTTATAAAAAGATAAATTGTAAGCAATACCTCTTAAATAATCAGAAAACCTGGTTCCCATTTACTGATGCAATTGTGTTTTGCTGATCATATTTTCAAAGAGTGTAGCATTTACAGTTATGTTGTTGTTCAAATTATGAGTAGCTACCCAAATACGTATTTGAGAAATAATATAAATTTAAATTAAAGAAAAATATACACATGTTGCAATTATAAAATAATAAATTAATGGAAGTTTACCGACATATTATATATTTTATATTAATTGTATGGGTGGCCGGATATTTCGGTCTCGGAATATTCGGTCTCAGAATTATAAATGACCTCTCACCATAAATGACCACCATGTAGTTTGCTGTATCCGCTAGTTTGTTGTACTGCACACTTCATGATTGTTTAATAACCTAGCAGGGGGGTTACGGGGCGGCACGCCCCCGATACATTTATTTCATAAGTTGTATTTATTCCGGAAACCGAAATTTCCTAGAACCAATTGTATGATATACATGTGAAAATTATATGACATTCTATTACTAAAAATCCAATCATTTAAAATAAACTAACAGCACAGATTCGTACAAACAAGTTACCCTAATCCAGTGAAAAATAAAGTAAGGTCGGCGCAATTATTTGCAAAGATTTTATTTAAGTTTACCATGTGATGAATCTACCATGTGATGAATTGACCATGTGATGAATTGACCATGTGATGAATTTACCATGTGATGAATTTACCATGTGATGAATTTACCATGTGATGAATTTACCATGTGATGAATTTACCATGTGATGAATTTACCATGTGATGAATTTACCGGATACCTATGTTGCGTTCTCTCCTGATTATAAATAGTTAAAAAAATGATGATTTTTCTTATTACATGGTTTTATGGCTAATCAATATTGAGAATATGTGCCATATTTAAATGCAAAATAATTAGGTATAGTTATTCAGTTAGTTAGTAATTATTTATTTAGTAATGAGTTTTATAATTAAAGGAATTGAGAAAAGCAAATGTAAAGTATATAGAGAAAATATTTTCCTTCATTTAATTAACAAGAGGAGTTTATTCGGAAAGAGAGAGAGAAGTGTTTTATGTATTACACTCGGACATAGAATAAAGAAAATAAAATTTAACTAAACATAATAAAATACTGATAAACGGTAAATAAATCTATAAAATAAAATACAAAATGTAAACTAAATATAACTCACCAGAATGTCTAGCTGGATGAAACTATATACATAAAAAAAGGTGATGAGAAACTAGAAGTAATGAATAAACGCGTCTTCACTGTGATATTAGCAACAAGAGAATGGATAAAGCCAAGCCTGTCAACCGCTTCCTTCCGTGAGGAAGAGTTGCGAGAAAACTCAATAATATAAATTACTAATTACCTTTGCAGAATGCGGAAAGGTCATATTTTCCCCGTGATTTATTTATTTATCATCTTGTTATTCGCTTAACTGAAAAAGTGTTCAACCAAAGTGGCTGAAATTTGGTGAAACGATTGGTCCATATCCAGTGACCTTCTGGTAGAATTTTGGGAGCAACTTGGTCAAAGGTCAAGGTCATGGTCATTTATAACTCAAAAAGTATTGAATCATATTGCATGAAACTTGGTGGGACGATTATACAGGAACCATTTTATCAGATTTTGGGAGCGATCGGGTCAAAGGTCAAAGATAAAGTTCAATGCCATTTATAACGCAATAACTCAAAAGTATTCAACCAAATTGTCTGAAATTTGATGGTACAATTAATCAATGTCCAGGAACCATCTGGTACAATTTTGGGAGCTATCTAGTCAAAGGTCAAGGTCATCTATAACTCAATAAGTATTGAACCATATTGCATGAGACTTGGTGGGACAATTGGTCATTATCCAGTTAGCAGTTTATTAAATTTTGGGAGAGAACAGGTCAAAGCGGCGGTGAAGGTATGCACTCTACCGAGTACACACAATCAAGTTTATTAAACAACTGTTAAGTCAACTTAGATATAATAAAAGAACACATTTAACACATTAATTATGAACCTGAAGTACAAGAAGTACAAGAAGCTTACCTATTTTAAAGAATAAATTCTAATCTAACTACAGTTGGCTACCTAAATATTGAGATGACCATATAAGGTAATAATTAAGATAAGGGCTCTGATTGGCTATTGATGAGGTAATAATGCAGACAACGAAGGGGGAGGGGGGGTTGGGGAAATTTAGTCCACTTGACGGAAATAGGGGAAGACTAAAGATGATGCAATAATTTCGACTATTGCTTATGTAACGAGAATCGCTACAGTTTTACACATTTATTGTTCTACATTCAAATCATGTAAGATATTTTCCTCATTAGAAATACTATTATTAAAAAGCAAATAGAGAACTATACAGAGTGATTCACAACAAAGTCTACCCAACTTTGAATTAATAATTAGAGAAACTTTTATTGTATCCATTTTACAAGTACAAAACCAAAGATCACTCTTCAATTTGAATTAACATAACTTAAAGTCTACAAAGAATAATTTGGTTATGTGAACATTATTCTATAAATATCTGTTTTGAAACATTTATTTATTTCCCACTAACGGTATAGGCACATGATGGTGGTAGAATAGTTACATGTAAAAAATGGTGGCCGGTCAATTGATCCCCATACCATTTGATTCCCGGTCCTTTGATTCCCAGTCATATTTCTTGTTTGCTCATATATTTAGCATACAATAATTTATTACGATTTTTATTTCTATATAAAAATGGCCATTTCCTATTTAAATAATAAATAAAACTTGTGAAACAATTTGACATCTACTCTTTATATAATAAATTTTATATATAATGAAAATAGTAACAGAATTCAAACAGCTAGAACTTATTATTGCAACAAATTTATTATTTTTATTTACAAATAATTTACATTTACAACTAGTCAGAAAACATCTTACAGGTGATAGGAAATATTAACAACTCTTACAAGCTAAAGTTAGGTATATTCACTTCGCAAGCTAAGTGAATATACCTAACTTTCAATTAAGCTGTTTTCTCCGTAACTATTACAAACATTATGATCATGTGGTTGGGATAATTTGAAAATCATTTTATGGTAAATAATGTAGTTAAGTTATTTTACCATGAAATTATTTTTGATCTTTTCCACCTGCATGACGATAATAATTGTAATAGTTACGGCAAAATAGCTTAACTGTCAACTACCGATAAAATTAAAATAATTGCGAGACATGCTCCTGATTTATTTGATTAGTCATATGTGCTAGTTATAATAAGTGTGGGGTATACCTGTACCTTTGATTTTATCTTTGAATATTTTTGTCGCCGGAATGTAAATTTGAAAGCTTATATTGATACTTATTTCAATAAAAAAATATTTAATTTCTTGTTAGATGTTTTTACACTTATTACCTACTTAGTTTCTTTAAAAAATTCATAAACTCTAAGGTGCATATTTCTATTATATATTAAACTAGTTTATGTGCACTTGGTAGAGCGCATACCTTTGCTGCTGCTTTGACCAGTTCTCCCCCAACATCCAATAAACTGCTAACTGGATAATGACCAATCGTCCCACCAAGTTTCATGCAAAATGGTTCAATACTTTTTGAGTTCTAAATGACCTTTGACCGGATTCCTCTCAAAATTCTAACAGATGGTTCCTGGACATTGAACAATTGTACCATCGAATTTCAGACAATTTGGTTGAATACTTTTTGAGTTATAAGTTACAAATGGCCTTAATCTTTGACCCGATCGCTCCCAAAATCTAATTAATTGGTTCCTGCATATTGACCAATTGTCCCACTAAGTTTCATGCATTATGGTTCAATACTTTTTGAGTTCTAAAAGATCATGATTCATGACTAGGGTTGTGACATTATGCATTTGCATATATGCAGTATATGCACTGGGAAATATACTGCACATGCAACAGGTTTTATGCTTTTTGAGAAAACGCATATGCATTTGAGAAAACGCATATGCATTTGAGAAAACGCATATGCATTTGAGAAAACGCATATGCATTTGAGAAAACGCATATGCATTTGAGAAAACGCATATGCATGTGGAGAAAACGCATATGCATTTGAGAAAACGCATATGCATTTGAGAAAACGCATATGCATTTGAGAAAACGCATATGCATTTGAGAAAACGCATATGCATTTTAGGAAACGCATATGCATTTTAGGAAACGCATATGTTTTGCAGATAAAACATATGCACTTAAAGATAATGCATATAAAAAAAGGCATATGCATTTGAAACAGAAAGGAAGACAATATATGCACTTCCAGCTGTTTATATCTGGTGGAAGGTTGAACAAACCCCCTAGTTTATTTGGTATACATACAGTATACCTTTATGTGTTCTATCATTTTGTTTACCTAATGAATATGATTTTGAATTTTTGTTCGAAAATTAAAGAATATTGTTAACTATATGGCGCCATCAAGCTAAAACTAATACTCACAGTAATGTAAATAAAGAATAAGATAATAATAGTTACAGAGTATAGACTCGGGTGGTCAGTATGGCAGTAGGAATTTCCCCCGCCGGACTATTCCCCGTCAGGACCTTTCCCCGCCTAATAAAATATCAGTAATTTAGGTTATTAAAGTATGATTTTGATAAAACACAAAACACTTTATTAACAGAATTTGATTCCCGTAATTATGTGTCCATATTGTTCGAACGATTTTAAGACTGTGCCTTGGTATTTTCGTATATAATTAGGAAATGCTACAAATTACGAATATTATTGCAATACTAAGGGTTACCAAGTGTCGCAAGGTACACTAAGCAGCTTCTATTTGCTCAGTTATTTTAACTCTGTAGTTTTCTATATTGTGACTCTATTATTTTATTTTTCAGCTATACATTAAATAGCGATCTATTAACTACTCGTTCAAATTTATGCTTTTCAAGATCATTAACAAACTTTATTATTTTCTTTAAAATTAATTTATTAACCTCATAATTAATAAACCTACTATAGATTTTTATTACACTAAATATTGACCTATTTTTTAGTGTCCTTTATCTAATAAGAATATTTAATATTTATCTATATGTATATTTAATATTTGTACCTTAAAAATCTTACAATGGTTTAGCCATTATTATGAAAATACCTAAGTGAGTTAGAGTGCAGAAATCCAAAAATCAAGACTTTTCGCGTAGTCAGGTTTCAGAATGATTTATATATATTGTCGTACATTTTCCCTAAAATTCTCCAACGAAAATTAATAATCGAGGACTAACCAACACAAAACTGGTTCGGTTCAAACAGTTGGTGGTGACCCATTTTCAGGAACCTATTCCCATGTGACAATAATAGAAAAGAAGAAAAAAAAAAAAAGTCTGTTATTTGAGACGGCAGACTTCGGTATATAATTTCGTGGCAACGGATTTATTTGTCAAAACTATTTATTTTCGAAAATTAAATATAGAATCGCAACATTAAATTCTTTTCCAGAGTCTAATTTTAAATTAATTCGGGGGGGGGGGGGGGAAGTCCGCGGGCGAGGAATAGTCCGGCTGGGAATAGTCCGTTTCCCGTGATTCTTAGTTTCTGTTCTTAAATAACTGGTAGTCGTGAAAATTCACTCCACTAATATAGTATCCTACAGTGCAACAACATAATGTGTCTTTCTCTGAAACACTTGAGTGTTTTGAAATTTTAAATTTGGAACATTACTATTAAATGCATAATAATTCATAATATATGCAAATTCATATTGATAATTATTAATTAATTTAGTAGGGGTTTAACGTCTGCTTCTGAACCAAAGGCCATATCGCTGACATCAAAAGGAAATTAAATACAAGGGACTAGAAGAAGCAGTCAGAAAGGAAAGTGGTTCTATATGGAACAAAGTCACTTACTACTGTCGGTGACAATGCTCATGGATACAGAAAAGCTACTCAGTGAATGCAGTGATGAAAAGGGACACAAAACAACGGTGGCTGCACTTACGGATGGAAGAGGAAAATGGGATAGAAAATGAACCCTACGAGCCTACCAAACCCAAAAATCAAAGACCTCGTAGTGGAAGAGCATAACCATCCTTTAAAACTGCAAGTAGCGTTAAAAAATGATAAATATAATAAAAATGAAAAAAAAAATCCATAATCCAAATTACAACAGTTCGGGGCCCAATGTACACCACCCACTTCTCTTCCATTCATCACAGACAGCTTCAGGATAGGCATATTTATAAAAGTATATGCATGCTTATAAATGCATATGCAAATTGGTAAATACATATGCATATTGCTAAATGCATATATGCAAATTAGTAAATGCATATGCATATTGTTAAATGCATATGCATATTTATAATTGCATATGCATGTTGATAAATGCATATGCGAATCTAATAAGCATATGCGTTTTAGAAAAGCATATGCAAAATATGCAATGTCACAACCCTATTCATAACCCTGACCTTTGACCAGGTTACTCCCAAAATTTCAGGCAATTTGGTAAAACACTTTTTCAGTTAAGCTAATGACAAGATGATAAATAAATAAATAAAGTCCGATGAAAATATGACCTTCCCGCATTCTGCGAAGGTAATAATTATTATTTAACCTCTACTTAAATTGGTATCATGAATAGCAATTGAAATAAAAGTTAAATAATACAGTGTGTCCGCAAAAAATGTATCCACTGCCATCGAAAAAATCTTGTAAGTACTATTTATAATTTATTAATATTAATCTACGTATCTATGGTACCAATTTATTATGCATATTATCGTGAAATGATGAATAATGTAGATTCAAGGCAATGGATACATTTTTTGCGGACTCACTACACTGTATAGAAATTTTTAAGTGTTCGCAAATATGGAACCTTACGATAACACGGAACTATACCCTAAAATGGGACATGTTGAATTTCTGAACCAATTGCTTCTAATAACCTCATCTGGATTATAACTTTGATGTTTTTTGAATACCGTGAAATAATCACAAAAAATTGTTTCCGTTATCTATGTCTACTAACGGTACTTATTTCGAGACATGACTCGAAATAAGTACCACTTTTATTAAAGTGAGTTGTACTTAAAGAGAGGCCTGCCTGTATTAAAAATAAATTAGTAGTTCACAGAATAACTTTTCTGCTTATCCACTATAACTTCTGCCTGAATACTGAAACTTTCGGTTGTTTTGATCAACACCAAATGTTGTTGCTGTAGTTCCTGCTTTCAAATCCAGATGGCGCTTTTTAAAAGAGAAATTTCCGAGAGTAGTGCATCTTACTGTAGTATAATATCTTTGCTTCTACTCAAGACTGAAAGTCAGAAAATGATACGAGAGATGTATTGATATATTTAATGATGAGTAAATTACATATTTTGTATGTAGGTGAGATCATTGCTATAATAGTAACATACGGCATCTAAAACTAATCAACTCCTTTTATACATAATATTTACACTATGACCAGCATGGAAATTATTAAATTCATATAATGAAACCAATTGGAACCTTACATTAACTATAAACTGACCATAAAAAGCAATTAAAACTTATAGGATACCAATAACCAATAAAAACTAAAATAAAAATGAACTGGAGGAGACGAATACGAAAAACAAATACTCGTACACATGAAAAATTATATTATATATATATATATGTAAAAGAGTTTCAAAAAACCAATCTTAGTACATTTTATGTATAAAAATTCACGCGAGAAAATAATAATATAAACTTGATTAACTCATTATCTAACAGAAATTGAAGTATTTTCATACAAACTTTTTCAACATTTCAATTGGAGAAAAAGTTTTCGTGCAAAACTTCAATAAAACATTCAGTCTGTTGGTCACTAAATACAATATAAGAAATGCCACAAAATATCAAATTAAACTAATATTTTGTTTTGTACAACTACTTTTTTCACAAGTTAAAATGGAAAACGTATTAATTTCAGTTAGAATAGGAATTAGTCTAGTTTTTATTAATATTTTATAGAGTGCACACATAAATGTACCATATTAGTTCTAGTTAAGTATTTACAATATAAAAGTATAATTTTCCTGTATACGAGTATTCGTTTCCCCCACTGTAACTCCATTTACCTCTACAAGAGACATTCATTTAATCAGGTACAACTAAAGTCTTGAAAGGCAAGGAGTAGCTAATCACATCACTACTATCTGTTGTCTTTGTTCATGGCGTGGAAGGCCCAATTGAGAGAGGTTTTCCAGCAATTCTTGAGAGCCTCTGCAAACTGTTTTCTGAAATGTTCCAGAGCTTCGCTGTCAGTCAGTCCCAACTGAAGTCTTTCGTTAACATAATCCAAGTCACTCTCATTCTGAAGCTCGGGTAAACCTGAAAACAAAACAAAAATTAAAGTAGCTACAAAATATTGAAGATGGATTTTTTTTGTAAGCAACCTAATGATGTTGTGAATGAAGCTATCAATAAAAAAGAAAAAGGAATTCATCGTATCTATTAGAATTAGCTTTAAAAAGAATTGTTCACTAAAATTGAGTAGAATCTCACCGGTGGATATCATCATGGCAAAGAGAGATATGATGAAAGTGCCATACTTTCTCAGTATCATAAATGCTTCCTCACAATACTTCTTAAACTTCTTGAAATCCTCACTCTCCTTATTGCTCCCCTTGGTTATCACGTAAATGAAGTCATGGGTCAGGACGAAGGGTTGGTGCTCCCTCTTGAAGCCAAACTTCTCCTTGAACCTCCCCAAGATGTGACCAAAATCAATGTGAAACAACTGACCATTCTCCATGATCATTATGTTGTCAGAGTGTCTGTCTGCTATGCCCAATACGTAGGTAGCAACGCAGTAACCTGATAAGAGAAACGAATTACTAACAACAAATAGGAAATAATCTTTAGTACATTTTTCAATTTAAAAAAAAAAAAAAAAAAAAAGACAGTTCTAGAATCCCTGTAACATTTCTAAAAAGATATAGACTAAGAGTTTCCTTTTGTTCACGTTTTATTTTGATGGCCAACCAAAAATATGTCAAAAGAAACCTAATTTTTGGTTTCGAACTGGGATTGTTGGTTTGGGTGGAAAATTCACATTTCGAACGTAAAATATTTTGGTGAAATGTCAATTGATAACTGTCACCAAATTGGATGAGTCAACCCCCTTAATAGACTCTGAAATAAATATGTATGATATGATAAAAAGTTATAAGTTACTGTCACACTACCTATGCTATGAAATTAACCATGTTTAGCTATCTAGGGAAAGAAAGTAACTACTAGAGTGACAGAAGATACTAACCAGCACACGAGTAGGTGAACTCTGATATTGCTTTGTCTAGACATTCTGGCTTGTTCTTCTCTCTGAGCCATTCTGAAGAGAGAAATAGTCTATATTTTAGCCACACAGAAATAAGAGAATTTTAGACATAGAAATTGGTTACGGTGACGTAACAGTAACTCTGTTCATGACTGCGGGAAAGTTACTCAGAATAGCAATAACTGTGAGAGCTTCAATGATTAACAATGTAATGCTTTAATCAGATTTCATTTGTAATATTTATTTGATAATTGAGGTAACTTTCATCTAGTGATAACAATATAAAAATACAAAACACTGTGTAAAAAGCTCTCCATTGGACTAAGATATCCAGTGCTGTAACTACTACTAAGGATGCAGAGAGAGTCTTTACCCAGTAGAGAGCCTTTCCTGAAGGAGGAGGTGGCTGCTAGGATGCCTTTGTCTCTCTGTATGTTAGCTATGGTGGTGGCATGTCTCACACCTTCTATCACTCCTTCCAAAGTTGCGGTGGAGATGCACCGGTAGGGGTTCATCCTGAGGAGAAATAAAAACTTGAAAAACCCTGAACTTCCTTAGGAAGAAATCGCCCCAAATTAGATATTTTAGCTAAATATGGACAGAACACACAGACGTTAAATGATAGCTACTAATGTAACATATGCGCAACATTATTATTTCTAAGTTTCTTTATTATTTCAGGTATACTAAATTAGTAGCTATTAGATAAGCTATATACTATATGTATATCACTTTTATTCGTCAAATCTAATATTTTCAACTTTTATTAGCTATAACAATTAATGTAGTGAAGCTATACACTGCACTACAATAATTATGTAGTATATAGCTACATTAAAATGATTGTTGTAATATAAATTGAAAATATTAATAGATTTGACGGAATAAAAGTGATCAAGAGATATCTACTTCAAATGTAATAAAGTTTGTTCATCAAATCAAATTCAAATTATTTTCAGAAAATGTGTAGCTAACGAAATATTACAAGTCACGCTTACTTGATTGAATTAAAAGCAAATAGAAAAAATGCAATGAAATTAAGTAGGTAGCTATTGGTTATAGCGATTCTTAGGAGACATTAAATAGCAAGTGGTTACCTAAAGAAAGTCCCAACCATGAGACTTAGCTACATTAAGTCTCAACCACGAGTCTTACCTAAAGTCCCAACCATGACTCTTCCACAGTTTATCCATGATGCGTATTATCTGGAGCGTTAGCATATCTTGTCTCAAATCATCTCCATTCTTGTATAGGAGGGAAATGTCCTCCTCCTCACTCTCAAACACCAGCCACAGGGGCGCCATTTTGCTGTCCATGGAGCGGCACGAGTCAGCCCTGTAACACACAACACCTCTTAACAACACAGTCTAGATCAGTGGTTCTTAAAGTAATTTTCTGGCACACCCCTTGCGTTTCTCTGGCACCCTCTGATCATTGTATTGTATTGAAATAGAATATAGATGGAAAAGCTACAATTATAATTGGTATATTTGGTTACTATAATGTGAAAAAATGGCAAATGTAGCAACTTCATGTATATTCTGCATGATAATAACAGCAAGAACCGAACTTATAAGTAACATATAAAAAAGCCATACCAATTCCCCAGTACACCCTATAAACATTCCAGGCCCCAAGGAGGTGGCCGGGCACCCCACTTTAAGAACCACTGGTCTAGATTCTATTGATGCAATAATCTGCGTCAAGTGTTGTAGGCAAATGAAGAAATACATCAAGGTAATATATTTTTTAACCGTGGAATAATGTTGAATTACAAAAAACAGAAAGGCCAAAGTTTCTGTTTTGAAAGTAGCTATCTAATGTAGCTAATAAGATCATTTTTCCCCGGAGTGTGGATATGACACTTATAAATTTGTAGTAGCTAAATAGTTTCAATTTGATACGTTGATAGAAGGATGTAAAGGAATAAAGGTTAACATGGAACTCACTTGACAGATGTGAGTTGCTGCGTTGGTTCCAGTAAATTCCTGAAGTTAACAAAAGCTGCTTGCATTTCCTCAGTGCGAATTACCTCCTGCAGTGCGTCTCGAGTCTTAGCACCTTTGTGCTTGATGGAAATTGCACGCAGTTCTGAAAATAAAAGGCAATGAGTAAAGGAATTAGAAACATTAGAGTGAGAGACTTTCTCACCAAATCTGGCATTGGATTTAGTCGTGAACTGGACTACTGAAATGCACTTATCAAACTATGCACATCATATGAATATCACACTCATAGATTTAGAATATTTAATAAATGGTAAGTTTCTATTATTTCAATCAATTTATATACTGTGAAAGGATTTTACTTTTTTGTATTTACGAAAATGCTGAAAATTAACATTTTTCTTTTGTCCCATTGGCAGTTTGAGAGTAACTATACTCACCTCTGAACTTATTGAGGGCATCTAACTGCCTGGTGAGTAGCTTCATGTGTTCCTGAGCCCCCTTACAATAACTCTCTAGAATTAGACCGAAGCGAATAGACACTGCGGGTACGTGCATCTCTGACCTGAACACAAACAAGGTTAGATGTACACTAAGTTCTCTGAACTAAATTTGAGGCTTGTTAACCCAATCTCTAGAAAAGTTTGAGGTGGAGTCAGTAGGGACAAATACAGATTGTCTCAACTATCAGATAGGTAAATAAAATTTTCTAAATTAACTTCTTAAAATACTAAAATCAATTTCAAGGGAAATCTTCCAAATGATCTTTCTACTTCAACTACTTTGTTACAGTGAATTTATTTTCTTCCAGTAGCTATGCAATTGTGCAGGATCTATAAACCTAATTTTAGTGGGAAAATTCCTGAATGGAATAAAATGGATAGCTCTAGTTGGAAATAAATGGAATATCTGATTATTAAAACTAGAAGGCATGAATTGAAAAACAATGTAAGATAAGTTGAGAGAGGTAAATATTAAGAATTGCACACAGAAAAGAAACTAATAGAGCTTCAATGGAGCCTACTTTTAAGTAATATGCAAACTAATTAAGAAAAGTACATTTTGAGTGCAAATGGTAATCTCACCTCAGATGCCAGAATAGAAAGTGTCCTATTTTAGTGTTGTTGAGTGCCCTCTTGAGTAGAAACTCAGCTAGAGTGCATGACAGATGGTTCTCATGCTTAAGAGCTTGAGTCAGTTGAAGCAGGTACAGAAGAAGGTCTTCATCACTACCAAACAAAAACACTATTTACATAGCCATAATATTATATATTCATCACAACACAAACTACAAAATGTATTTTCAGCAAATGCTATATTTGGAAAAAGAAGAGACTCGAGAGATAATTCTTAGATTATCTTAATATTCATTAGTAGCTATGATGATAATTGCGCTGCAGTGCATTAGCATAGTTATTATATATCTAACACCACTAGATCAATTTACCTGAAGTTGGCAATGCAGTCTACAGCGTAATCCCTGACCACATTCTCTGGGTAATTGTAGTCTAAGAGTTCTAATGCTCTCTCTGGTTCTAGTTGAGGCCAATGCTCTAGAATTTCAGTAACTTGGGCAACCTGAACAACAAAAGAACATTGAGATAAAAGGTCTCCCAACATTATTTTATATAAACTGTAAAAATTTCAAATGACCATTTGATATCTAACCTGTACTTTGTTGTTCCACTGAACATACTGCAAGAGTCTGGGTAGAATGTGAGGGTAAGATTTACTGCAGTGCCACCTCAGAGACCAAAGTCTCTCAGGGTCAGTGTCATGGTACACAGTCATCAACATGTCACGAGAAGCTTCCCTCTTCAGCATCTCATCATCTTCTTTGGTCACTGTGATATTCTCATGAGGTTCAGACTGAGCAATGTCCAACAGTTTGTACTGTGAAGGGTAAATAAGATCACAGGAGGGATGGAAGCGAGGGAAAGTCACAGTGATGGCAATGGCTTTGTCGTGGTCAGGGTTGCTCACGACTGTTCCAAGAGGTTTTGGCAGCTCCACCTCTTGACTGGCACTCCAGCAGTAGAGAGTCATAGCTCCTTTTCTCAAACCTCTTCTGTAATCAAACACAGAGATGTTGACCCAGGCAACACTCCTTGGCTCATCAGGATGGTACAGAGAGGCATTTTTCTTACCACCTTTTTGAAGGGACTGTTGCTTGGAATTTGGCAGGGAAAACTCTTCATAAATACCCAAACAGAGTCTTGCACTCCTAGGTAAGTTACTCACGCAAATATTGAACTCAAGAGAGCAGTTCACTACAACACTATCATTGTCTATTGAGTACAAGATGGTAGACTCTTTGTTACACAGAGGGTTTGTTCCGTGGTACAGACAACCAATAACAGATATTTTAGTATTTTCTTGTGTTAATAAATTCAATTTAGTGATGGAACCAATGTCTACTCTGAATTTCTCATCGATTGTACAGGATGGCACAGTATTGGGTTTCTTTTTGTTGAGTGTTAGTGTTGAAAAAGAGTTGCGAACACCAGAACTGCTGTCTGACAGGCCGTACTCCTTGTACTCGTCCTCATCTACTTCTAGAGTACTTCTCTCCACCACTACAAGAGTAAGAGAGTGCTGACTTTTCTTTGCAAGGTGATCCTGAATTGTGACATAACGAAAGAGAGGCACTTCCTCCACTAAATATTCCTCTTTGCCCACAGTCTTGAAAATGTAGTTAGATTTATTGAATTGAGATTTGCAGATCTTGTTCGAATCCAAGGGGTTGAACTTGCTCAAAGCCAGTTCCATTATTTGGCTGGGCAGTGCATCTGGTTTCACACGTACAGTGAAAGTGGGAGTTACATTCCTCACAGCAAATGAAAAGCGTACAAGAACAAAAATAACCTTTTCACCATTCTCACCATATGAATCAATTCTAGAAAGAAGGTATTCAGGCATCTCTGAACATGGATCAATACTACAAGGATATATATACTGTACACGTTTTTCCCATGATCTACTGGTTCTATCTTTAACCTCTTCATCAGCTAAAGCTTTCATCTTCCATCTAAATTCATTAACTTCTGGATTTTTGAGAGCACCAAAATCTGATAAATCTTTACCAATGAGGCTGCCGACATCCTTATTCAATATTTTTTCAGTCTCATTGCCTTTCCTTTCAATAACTCGCAAGAAAGTCAGCAGGGGACCAACATCTCTCAGGGATACACTCTCATCCAGGAGTTCCATTGATCCAGACGTACCACCCGAGATGTCATTAGCAGGATTCAACTTGCATCTACCAGATGTACAGAAGTGGTACTTTGTCATTTCTTGAAGAAGTCCATACAGAGGGAGATCACTGGCCTTCTCCCAGAGCTCAGCTTTGATTTCTCCAAGTGGAGCATAGGTGGAGACCTCAAGAGGTATGAGTATTCCATTTGGCATTATGAAGTTCATTGTTATACGTTGAACATCAAAGCTGAAATTGAGTTCTGCAAAATGATTTGGGGGTTTCCTGTATATTGGATAAGAGTGCCTTGGGGTATGGTAGGAGTAAGGCATGTGAACAGAAGTCATATTTGCTTTATGGTTTGCAGAGTCAAGGGGGAGCAAATCTTCAGCCTGTAGAATTGATTTCAGGGATGTGCGACTGGAAAGATCCAAAACATTTCCCTGGGTGTGAGGAGGTGACAATTTTGAAGAATGGTCAGATTTGTGTATCTCTGGCAGAGATCCCAAAATATCGGCAATATTAATTTGAGAGCCAAATGATGGTTTGCAAGGTTGTGAAGATGTCAAGAAAGAAGTGCTGTGAGCACTTCTCATACGACTGTGGTTTGGCAAGTGTGATGGTACAGTTAATGCTGAAATGAAGAAAAACAAAATATTCTATCCATTTTGAAATGTAAATGATCAAAATTAGTAACTTAATTCTATAATTATTATAAAAAAACAGGCAAAACTGAAGCAAAGGGTTAAGGAAAGTCCCATATGATTTCAAACGTACCGTTAGTGCATACACCAATTTTTCTGACAGGCAAAACCTTAAGAGTACAGTCATTACTAATTAATGTAGGTTGGTGG
>CANNZV010003441.1:0-63335 GCA_947561585.1 Caprella mutica
CTTCATAAGCCTATTAATTTATAGCATTAAAAATGAAGTGACTAATAGTCTCACCTGCAAACTGGCTTCATAATCCTTGACACTCCTGAAAGGATAAGGCAACTGAGACACCATTCGGTTCCTGATGTTGGCATGGAGGTCTGCCCTCTCGTTGTACAACACGTTGATCTTGTCCGAGAACTTTGATTTTGGTTTGGGTGGGGCCTTGTCAGTGAACCTTTGCTTTCTTTTTTCATCCTCTTTGATGTCGGGTCCTGCCCATGCGCCCCACCCTGGCAAGTAGGTACAGAGGTCTTTGGGGGTGGTGGCGTCATCTAAAGTCTTCTTCTCTTTAGTGAACTCTGTCATGGCGTAATCTTCTGCATCAAAGAGCTCATTCATGTCATCATCTTCTTCCTCTTCCTCCTCAAGCAGGTTCAGAACGTTATCAGTCATTTTGGCTAACTGTTGTGGCTGTTTTTTTGGTTCTTTGAATTTGTTAGCGTCTATTTCGGGGAGTTTTGGCTTCGGTTTTTCTTTCTTGGCACAGGTATCGGTGTGAGTGGCAATATCAACCAAACTTTGACCACCACCTGATTCCATATTTTCAAAGTCATCATAGTTCTGCAATCTATCAGCAGTTTCAACATTTCCTTCCAATGGTTTGGCATCGAATGAGAATTCTGTTATTTTGGGCGGATCGTCACCATTATCATCTGCAGTTTCCGCCAATTTTTTCTCAATCAACTCCTTGACTTCTTCTTCAGCTCTGTCGTCTGGTGTCATTTTGGAGAGTTTTCTTTTCTTTCTGTTCTCAGCGAGGATGTCCTTGAATTTTTCAGCCTGTTTCTTATTGTGTTTTATCCAAAACTCTTTCGTCTTTTGGAAACTTTCATTTTCAAAGCAGGGAGCTGGATTACTGTTTTTCTGAAAAAAATTATAATGGATTAAAATTGAACTGAATACAACAATAAATTCATAAATAATGTAATAAGAAGTATGATCCTTGTAACTAGAAATGAGATTATATAAATTACATGAAGTTTAAATTGAAATTAAATTCAGTAGGCAGTGGTTGACTAATTATATTTTCTGTAGCATTTAGGCAAATAGCTACAGTGAATACCTAAAACTTTTCATGTGGTATTCACCTTATTCTAATTTCTAAGTAAAGTGAAATACCTAATCCGAAGCATCTAAAAATACCTGATAATAAATTAGATAAATATTCAATCAAATATTTCTAAACATCTATCTTATAGGGTAATTTTCGAGTTAATCTACAGTTCCACATTTCCGATCATGAAAGTAAAAGCATACGGTATAATGTTTTTTTATATGATCGAAAATTTGGAACTGTCTGATAACAAGAAACTTACCCTATCATTCCAAATGCAAGATTAGAAAGAAATTAACGAGCCAATTTTTGAATGAAGTTGAAAATTGATGTCAAGACAGTAGCTATCATGTTTTTAATGAAAAACATTGTCATTAAAAGTAATGAAAAACATGTAGGTAGGTACTTGATCTAATAAGTCATAGGTACTCACATTCAACACCTCACTCTCCTCCTCTTCCTCACTACCTTCTTCAGCAGACTCTTCCTCTTCATCCTCCTGCTGTTTAACCTTAGTCTTGTACTCCCTGTGTAGTTTGTCGTTCTCTCTCAGAGCTTCCAGAGCCTGAAAAAAAATCAAACATTAACTCATTCATCTGGAAGAAACAGGTAAACTCAATTAATGGACAGGGGACACTCTCAGTACTCGGACAGTGTCGGACACATCTTCAGACAAAAGAAAAATCCATATAATAATCATTTAACTAATATTTTAATTGATATCCATGATACCTGCAGGTAGCTATCATGGAAAGCAATTAAAATAATAATTATTATATTTTTTTCTTATATCACCATTATCAGTCTATCTTTCTAAGGACACTTATTAGCGACATTATCAGTCTATCTTTCTAAGGACACTTATTAGCGACATTATCAGTCTATCTTTCTAAGGACACTTATTAGCAACATTATCAGTCTATCTTTCTAAGGACACTTATTAGCGACATTATCAGTCTATCTTTCTAAGGACACTTATTAGCAACATTATCAGTCTATCTTTCTAAGGACACTTATTAGCGACATTATCAGTCTATCTTTCTAAGAACACTTATTAGCGACATTATCAGTCTATCTTTCTAAGGACACTTATTAGCGACATTATCAGTCTATCTTTCTAAGGACACTTATTAGCAACATTATCAGTCTATCTTTCTAAGGACACTTATTAGCGACATTATCAGTCTATCTTTCTAAGGACACTTATTAGCGACATTATCAGTCTATCTTTCTAAGGACACTTATTAGCGACATTATCAGTCTATCTTTCTAAGGACACTTATTAGCGACATTATCAGTCTATCTTTCTAAGGACACTTATTAGCGACATTATCAGTCTATCTTTCTAAGGACACTTATTAGCAACATTATCAGTCTATCTTTCTAAGGACACTTATTAGCGACATTATCAGTCTATCTTTCTAAGGACACTTATTAGCGACATTATCAGTCTATCTTTCTAAGGACGCTTATTAGCGACATTATCAGTCTATCTTTCTAAGGACACTTATTAGCGACATTATCAGTCTATCTTTCTAAGGACACTTATTAGCGACATTATCAGTCTATCTTTCTAAGGACACTTATTAGCGACATTATCAGTCTATCTTTCTAAGGACACTTATTAGCGACATTATCAGTCTATCTTTCTAAGGACACTTATTAGCGACATTATCAGTCTATCTTTCTAAGGACACTTATTAGCGACATTATCAGTCTATCTTTCTAAGGACACTTATTAGCGACATTATCAGTCTATCTTTCTAAGGACACTTATTAGCGACATTATCAGTCTATCTTTCTAAGGACACTTATTAGCGACATTATCAGTCTATCTTTCTAAGGACACTTATTAGCGACATTATCAGTCTATCTTTCTAAGGACACTTATTAGCAACATTATCAGTCTATCTTTCTAAGGACACTTATTAGCGACATTATCAGTCTATCTTTCTAAGGACACTTATTAGCGACATTATCAGTCTATCTTTCTAAGGACACTTATTAGCAACATTATCAGTCTATCTTTCTAAGGACACTTATTAGCGACATTATCAGTCTATCTTTCTAAGGACACTTATTAGCGACATTATCAGTCTATCTTTCTAAGGACGCTTATTAGCGACATTATCAGTCTATCTTTCTAAGGACACTTATTAGCGACATTATCAGTCTATCTTTCTAAGGACACTTATTAGCGACATTATCAGTCTATCTTTCTAAGGACACTTATTAGCGACATTATCAGTCTATCTTTCTAAGGACACTTATTAGCGACATTATCAGTCTATCTTTCTAAGGACACTTATTAGCGACATTATCAGTCTATCTTTCTAAGGACACTTATTAGCGACATTATCAGTCTATCTTTCTAAGGACACTTATTAGCGACATTATCAGTCTATCTTTCTAAGGACACTTATTAGCGACATTATCAGTCTATCTTTCTAAGGACACTTATTAGCGACATTATCAGTCTATCTTTCTAAGGACACTTATTAGCGACATTATCAGTCTATCTTTCTAAGGACACTTATTAGCAACATTATCAGTCTATCTTTCTAAGGACACTTATTAGCGACATTATCAGTCTATCTTTCTAAGGACACTTATTAGCGACATTATCAGTCTATCTTTCTAAGGACGCTTATTAGCGACATTATCAGTCTATCTTTCTAAGGACACTTATTAGCGACATTATCAGTCTATCTTTCTAAGGACACTTATTAGCGACATTATCAGTCTATCTTTCTAAGGACACTTATTAGCGACATTATCAGTTTATCTTTCTAAGAACACTTATTAGCGACATTATCAGTCTATCTTTCTAAGGCTTACATTAGCATCAGTTTTTGCTCGCAGTTGCATCCCTTTTGCCCATTTGCTCTGCTTGTGCCGCTGACTCATTCGCTCGTCTATTCTCATGTTCTCCAGCTCTGCTTTTTTCTTTGCCGCCAGTTCAGGGTTATTCTTCTCCAGTTTCTCTATTTTCTGAATCTCTTTCTTCATCTTTTCTCTTTTGAGAATTCTGTGGAATCTTGGGAGAGAGAAAATTAAATCAGACACATGAGGCACGTTTTTTTTATCTTGTTATGAAAAACATATATAATGAAAATAATTAGCTATCATAAAATGTGGAACTGTCCAATAACTCGGAACTTACCCTAATTTGTACAACTGGTAAAATTATAAAAATGGATGGAATTTTTCAACACTTATCTTATTAAATTTTAACATTTAACAAATGGTCGATTTAAATAAATAGTTAGAAAGCTAGGTAAAATTAAATATTTCTATACAATTAGTTTACAGTACCTAGCTACATTAATATATATAAATCTAATTTCTGAATGAAATATTGGAATTCATTAGTAGGTAGCATTAGTAGCCTGATAATGGTAAAAAAAAGCTACACATAAGATTCTAAATAGTTTACACATACTTTTAAACGGTTATTTGGCTTACTTTTTGCTCTTAGTTTTGTTCCTTAAAAAAGCTTTCTTGCCAATCTTCTTCTGTAGCAGCCTGAGTCTCCAAGACTCCTGAGTCCTCTCCTTCACCTCCTCCATACTCATTGCCTCCCTCACTGCCTTCTCCTCCTCTGTCTCCTGTGAGGGGAAAATATACAGTAGTAGAGGAATTAAAACTTAAAATGTAGTTAAGTAACGAATTGTCTGTAGGTTTCACATCTTCAGTCATACAAGAAAAATAAATATAATAATAAGAAATTAGATAATTATTATTAAACTGTTTTTTCTAGCTTGATCGAAGATGTGAAACCGATCTTGTAAAACAATTCATCATTTACCCTAAAAGTTCTAAAATACACCAAGATGAAAAGAAATTGAAAAACTTTGATAGTAACTAACTAGCTAGGTAATCACTTTCTGTAATTAGATATAAACAAATTCAGTAGCTATGATACTTTATTATTTTCTACTATTATTATTATTCATGTATTTTCATTCCCTTACTTTACATAGCCAATCCTAATTTTTTGCACTATCCAGAAAATAATTAAAACTAATTAGTTGATAAAATGCTAGTTCATATTAGTTAAAGTTTAACTGTTTTTCAACAAGGAAAAATGTTTGAATGAGAAAATGCTTTCTAGTGATACAAAAAAAATTGGAATCTTATCAATTCTGTCAAGATTTACTTTGCTAGTTTACTCATTTATTGGGTTCTACAGAGAAAATGATGATCAATTCTTAAAACTGTTTAGTGATTTAACATAGTACACCCTTATCAACATAGTTTGGAGAATATATTTTACATTCTAAAAAAACAATCCTAGTAAGAAATAATCACCTCCTTAGTTTTCATGATTTTAGCTTCTGTAAAGAGACTGTATAATTCTTTCTCAAGATCAGTCTTCATCCTTGGCTCGAAATTCTTATCCGCCTTTAAGATGCTAACACTCTGGTCTCTGAGAGGGAATTGCAGTTGGTCTGCTTTGCGGTTCTGATTCACAACACCCTCCCACTTGTTAACATCTTCCGCCAACTCAGCATAGTTCTTCTTGCGACTTAACTGGAAGGAGAGATTCAATGTGATGAGATATAAAATTGAAAGTTTATCAGTATAGTAACTATATGCCAAAACAATTAATATTTTATACTAACTATTCACAAAAACAAATGGATATTTTAATATTGATTGCTAATAGTAAAACTATTCAGGAAATAAATTATCTTATCTTTGAATTACATCATACAGTTTGAGAATAACAGTAACACTATTTTAAAATGTGAGAGCTTTATGATTATTTGTTGCTCTCATTAGCAAATAAAAATAATTTTGTTAAATGATGGCTGGCTATGGTCCTCTAAATTTTAGATTAAGTAATTTCTGTCATAAATCTCTAATAAATTGCAACTTCTTACTCTTTTCTCTTCATATTTCGATTGAGGCGCTGCAATTTTCAGTTGCTTCTTTTGAGTTTTCTTTTCCAAATCTCCGAGATTGACACCAGAGCTTCCAGTGGTGAGAGTGCGGCCAACAGCTCTGCCTGTGGTGCCGGTGTTCAACTTCCGCCTGAGTATTCATAGGGGTACAAATTACAGTAGAATATAGAGCAACTAAAAGTTAAATAATAGAAGAAATTTTGTATTGATAAGCTAAAATAATATACAGCTATAACAAATTAAAGTTACCTCTTGACTTCTGTGATGGATGTAATATCGGCAACAAGACGGGAGTGAGCGTCATCATCAATATCTTTGTCAATTCCTTCATCTTCGCTGTTGCTATCAAAATCAAAATCATCGAGAATGCTTGAAGATGCCATTATTCTGGAAAATTATACAGATATAAGATTACCTAAATCAAAATATGAATAAATAATAAAGTTAGCAAATACTAAATACAAAATAATAACTCAGCCGATTTGACCATAAAATACAGTTTGGTATATTGGAGAGTTTGTGATTGTAAATTTGAGCACTTACATTGCAAATGGAGAGAAATATCTAATTTGCTCCTATGCTACAATGTTGCTTTCATTTTGGAGAGAATTTATGAAAAATTTGATTGTCAATTTCCCAGACTGCAAAAACTGATAAAAGTCAGAAGTTTTCTCAATGTTCTCCAAGAAATCCACTATTTTCTATTTTATCCTCTAATGATCTCAGTAAAATACATGTATATATACTATACAGCTTTCAGAAATTAGTATGTTTTAAAGATTTCTTATTCTATTCACAGTAAAATTAATGTAAATATAGGGATTAATTCAAAATTGTTCGTAAAGAACATCCCAAATATCTTCTAAATTCTTCAAACTTGTATTTACAGGACATTGAGTCTCATTGCATTGAGACAGAAAATGTTAAAAATGTCCCAAATCGGGCATATTCCGCAAACTGGTCAATTTCTTCATTTTATTTTGGAGAAATTTAGCTCCTTTTGAAGAGATCTCAGAGAAAGTTCTGTCTAGACTCTTCAGGCATCAGCTGCCATGTTTCAAAGTATGGACCAAGTCACCAGTATATTAGCCAATTTTGAGGTGTGAAATAAGTTTAGAAACATGTTAATAACGTGTAAATCACTCGTAAAATAGTCCCAAGAGATGCACAATTGCACATGCATCAGACATGAGACACAAGGATGTTTTCAAGTGTAAAATCTTCACTAGGAAGTCAAATATCTTCTTTAAAGCATCTTTAATCATTAAATGTGGCGATCTGGATCCCTTTTCTCACTAAACTGGCAACTTTCCTGCCACACTTGGAAACATGGTTCAGCAGAATATGGGAGATACCTATTTGAGATATTCCCCATGAACAATTATGAATTAATTTCTATGTTTACATTAATTTTGCCACTCTGGAAAAAGTGATCTTTTCTGATGACTTTTACTCTGTTGGAGTGTTGCAAATATTAAAAAACAGAATTAAAATAACGAATAGGAACTAAAAATCTGCAAAATTTAGCCTAAAAAATTCATCTCCCAGCCAATTTTGGCTTATATTATAATTGTTGAAGATTTCGAGCCAAGAGTAGCATGGCAACATAGAAATAAATTTTAAATTTCAAGCCAATTGACATATCTGAGTTTTGACCTTTTGAAATGTAACCCACTTGGTTTGCTAACTTGGCTTTAACTGACATACTCTATAAGATGGTACAGAGTGTCCAGGTAATAAAACATATCTAAACTTGCAATTTTAATTGCGAGTTATTGACAGCTGTTTAGATCTCTTCAATTGCAAAGGCCATAGTTAACTCTTAAAAGAGTGACTGAGGAGTTTGAGCTCCACAACACTTTATAATAGCGATTAAATATTTGTACATGATTTGAATCAACTTAGATTTCATGACTTTTTTCTCACATGCCAACAACACCATTATGCCAGGAATGTGAATAAAATTCTATAATTCACCAATTATATGTGCGCGTGACTACCCCCACAGTACTCAAGCAAGACACTAATGTCACTACTCACCAAGCAATCAATTAGAACAGGAAATAAATGAATGATTAGTATTTCAATGTTTTTCTTTCATCACAATTAACAGAATTAATTATATTTACCAATTAACAGTTAATATTTGCAATCAAATTGTCCTCAAAATAACAGTAACTTGGCAAACTGCTCACATACACACAAGTTGATACAACTTCTAGATTTGGCACACCCAATTTCACCCCCACAGTTCATAAAGAATAAATTCAATGTAATAACTTTGTTCCTATCAATCGTGGGTATATAAAATTTTGCACATTACATTTATATGATAAAAGCTATGAACTGACAAAAATCATACAATTCAAGCCATTGGTTTCCTAAATATCAAATGTTTAGCACTGTAGTAAATCCTACACAGCCAGTCTTTTGTATACTTAAAGTTAAAGGTTAAAGAAGAAATTTAACTTCCTAGTGAAAATTTTATACTTGAAAACATCCTTATGATTCATGACCCCTCAAAAGTCGTCAGTATACTGGCAACTTGAAACATGGCAGTCTGGGAAGAAACTGATAAAGTGTTGGTAGAGATCTCTTATTCTGTTTGTAGCAAAATTAATGTAAATATAGGGATTAATTCGAAAGTGTTCATAGCAAAATTTATGTAAATATAGGAATCATTTCAAAATTGTTCGGAGATAAACCCCAAATATCCATGTTTCTAACTTCTAAGAATGCACAAAGTCACCAATATATTGGTGACAAATATATTGGTGACTTTTGAGGGGTGAAATAAGTTGAAAACAGTAATCAATTGTTAAATCACTAATAAAATAGCCATAAGAGATGCACATGCATCAGTCATGAAACATAATGATGTTTTCAACTGTAAATTGTTCACTTAGAAGCCAAATATCAACTTTAAAATGAGTTAAATGTGGCAACCTATGTCCACTTTCTCAACAAACTGGCAACAAACTACACAACAGCCATTTATCCAAGTAGAATAGTATGTCTCATGAACTCTTCAGCTCTCTTCATAATTCAACTAATTTCTCTCCAATCATTAATTCTCTCCGAAATGGTGAGTTTGGACATGTTTCGTCACCTGGCCATTATATTGAGACCATTGATAAAAAGTCAGTCTGCAGGATATGAGACATTTATAACATTTTCTGTGTGAACAATCTCTAATTTCTTTCTATATTTCAAATATTTACATGTATTTTACTGAGAACATATGACAAAATAAAAGATTACTTGGAAAACTCTTTACCAGTTCCTGCAGGTCAGTCTGTATTTGGTGCACAAAACCCCATCGACTTCTTCAAAAAGCTGAAAAATCCACCAACAAATTTGTCTGATCCACAAACATTTTTCCACCGAAAATTAATGGTAACATAGGAATAAATAGCTAAAAATTCACTAACTTTGCAAGAATATTATTTTACCATGATATACACTCTGGCCTACAGGCTGCTTACAAAGTACAGTGGTGCGCCGTAATGTGGTGCACAGCTCAGCTTTTAGATACTGCTGTAGGATCAAGCAGGTAACCAGGTAATAAAGCATGTCCAAACTCACCATTTTATTGGAAATTTTGTGACAGTTATTTTGAGCCATTCAATTGCAAATATCTAATATCTAATTTTCTTATATGCTACAATGTTATTTTGGAGAGAATTTATGGTGATATGTTCATTTTGGAGAGAAATTTGGTTTCTTTGGGAGAGACAAATGGAGAGTTTATGAGCCATACCAGGTAATCCAGTATACAAAGTGTGCACAATCAGTCTCCAGATAATTAATTTTTGGGGCAATTTCTCTCAAGATTTTCCAATTTCTCTCCAAAATGGCCAAAAATCTAAAAAAACACTCTCCAATAATCACATGTAAAAATAGGAATCAATTGGAAAATTGTCGCAGGATAATTTCAGGCTCTTAATAGTTGCCGGGTAAACTTCACAACTTAATGCATCTTTTGCAGACTCTGTGACTATTTATTTATTATTTTAGGTTTTCAATATAACTGAAAATCATCCAAAGTTTAATTGAAAAAGTGTGAAGATTTTATAATATCTCAATCTATTTGAACACTGGCCAAGAAAATTTTTACTCAAGCTTGTTACAGATATATTGAATATAGACCATTGAATATAGGATGGTAGATATTCAACATTTCAATACAATTTTGGTTCAGAATGCTTTAGGGACTCTCGTGAGAGGGCTGCAATTCTAAATTAAAGGGCCACAATTTACCTGCATGCCCACTCTGGAAAAAGTGGTCTTTTCTGATGCCAGATTGTATTTGGTGGTAAATTCCAATGATATGTTGGCAGATATTCAATTTCTCTAATAAAAAATTTCTGTAATGTTGGAAGATATTTAGCTTTTAATTCATATATTACCATTAATTTCTGGAGGGGAAACTGGAAAAATGTTGGAGGACTAGACAAATTGATGAAAAATGTTGGCAGCTATTTCTCAGATTTTTGAAAAAGTCAGGAGTTCAGTGCACCAAGTACAAACTGGTTCTGATGGATTAATTACTTTGTTGGAATTTAGCAAACCTTAAAATACAGCAATAAATTAATGGGAACCCAGTCTGCAAAAGATGCATGAAATTGTGAAACCTATCTGGTGATTATTGAGACCTTAAAATTAGTCTCCTGAATTCCAGTGACAAGTCCATTGTCTAAATAAAGATAATTGTCTTTAACTATTTAAAGAAGATCTGTTTCTTCTGGCAGAGGGCCTTTTTAAAAATGAAAATAAATAAAAAAATTCTATTTAATTCCTATGTTTACCTGTAATTAGTGGAGAGAACTTTGATGTTTTTGCCATTTTGGAGAGAAATTTGAAAATCATTGGAGACAAATTGCCCCAAAAATAAAATATCCGGAGACTGATTGTGATGCCTTGCAGTCTGGTGTCCAGAGTGACTGCAGCCTGCAAAGCATGCACAGCCACAATCTGTGAGTGTGACGATCAGTCTCCAGATATTTAATTTTAGCCAGACTGCAGGAATTGGAGAAGTGTTCTCCAAGAAATCTTCCATTTTGGCTTCTGTTCTCAGTGAAATACATGTAAATATAGGAGGAAATTGAGGATTGTTCGCACAGAAAATCCATGTTTTAAAGAGTGGTAGGAAAGTCACCAGTTTAGTGAGAAAATGGATCCAGGTCAGTGGTCACCACATTTAAGATACTTTAAAAGAGAAATTTGGCTTCCTAGTAGAGATTTTGCACTTGGAAACATCCTTATGCTTCATGCCTAATGCATGTGTAGTGTATCTCTTAAGACTATTTAGGAGTGATTTACTTGTTATTTACAGGTTTTCTAGCTTATTCAACCCCTCAAAAGTCGCCAATATACTGGCGACTTTGTCCATACTTCAAAACATGGCAGAAAATGTTAAAAATGTCCCATAAAACTGCAGACTGGAATTTTAGAGATAATTTTTCTACAAAGATCTTCAAATTGGCCAAAAATATCAAAATACTCTTCTATGACGGCTGCCAGTCTGTATTTCGTGGTAAATTCCACCGACATGTCGGTGGAATTTTCCCCCATTGGTAATAATATTCTGGCAAAGTCGGTGGATTTTTAGCTAATTATTTCTATGTTAGTAATAATGTTACTATCAATTTTCGGTGGAAAAATGGGTAAAATGTTGGTGGATTAGCCAAATTACTGGAAATTTATGGTGGATTTTTTCAGCTTTTTTAAAAGTCAGTGGAATTTTGTGCACCAAATACAGACTGCCCGGCTGGTCCATTCCAGCCAGTCTGTATTTGGTGCACAAAATCCCACTGACTTTTTCAAAAAGCTGAAAAAATCCACCATAAATTTCCAGTAATTTGGCTGATGCTGATCCAGTCATTCCAGTGGCAGATCCACCAACATTTTTCCAATTTATCCATCGAAAATTAATGGTAACTGGTAACATAAGAAAAAATAGCTAAAAAAAACAACTTTGCCACTGCCAGAATATTATTTTCAAAGGGAAAAAAATTCCATCAACATGTTGGTGGAATTTATCACGAAATACAGCCTGCGGATTATACAGTTCCCATTAATTTATTACTGTATTTTAATTTTGTGATGGATGTAATAATTACATGGATTATGTGATGGATGCTGTGGAATTTTGTGCACCAAATACAGACTGCCCGGCTGGTCCATTCCAGCCAGTCTGTATTTGGTGCACAAAATCCCACTGACTTTTTCAAAAAGCTGAAAAAATCCACCATAAATTTCCAGTAATTTGGCTGATGCTGATCCAGTCATTCCAGTGGCAGATCCACCAACATTTTTCCAATTTATCCATCGAAAATTAATGGTAACTGGTAACATAAGAAAAAATAGCTAAAAAAAACAACTTTGCCACTGCCAGAATATTATTTTCAAAGGGAAAAAAATTCCATCAACATGTTGGTGGAATTTATCACGAAATACAGCCTGCGGATTATACAGTTCCCATTAATTTATTACTGTATTTTAAGGTTTGCTAAACTCAAACTGCCAACAGACCAGTCTGCAGAATGTGTCTCTTCTCCCGCAGAGATTTTAATTTGAGAGACAGTTACTCTCTGACTCTCAGCAGCAGATTCTGAATCTCCCGCAGCTAAATTAATATGGTAACATAGGAATTAATTCAAAATCTCCCGCAGCAAAATTAATGGTAACATAGGAATTAATTCATGATCTCCCGCAGAGATCTCAAAAGTCTAAATTTCAATCAAAAACTCCCGCAGAGAGTCTTGGAAAAATGTTCCATATTCTGCAGACTGGCCAACAGAGAGAGATTAATCCATCAGAAAACTTGAGAAAAAAACACTTTTTCAAGAGTGGATTATAGCTACAGACTTGACTGGGATCCCAGTCTGCAGAATATGGAACATTTTTCTAAGACTCTCTGGCCTCTGCGGGGTTTTTTGAATGAAATTTTAGAAATTGGAGATCTCTGCGGGAGATTTTGAATTAATTCCTATGTTAGTATGTTACCATTAATTTAGCTGCGGGAGATTCTGAATCTGCTGCTGAGCCAAGTAAAATAGTATGTCTCATAAACTCGCCATTTGTCTCTCCAGCTCTCTCCAAAATTCAACAAATTCTCTCCAAAATGATCAAATTTTCATAAATTCTCTCCAAAATAACATTGTAGCATAGGAGAAAATAGATAAAACTCGCCATTTGCAATTGAAGGGCCCAAAATAACCGTCACAAACTCGCCATTAAAATGGCGAGTTTGGACATGCTTTATTACTTGGCTGCTGAGAGTCACTGAGTCAGAGAGTAGCTCTCTCGGACTCTCCCAAGTAAAATAGTATGTCTCATAAACTAGCCATTTGTCTCTCCAGCTCTCTCCAAAATTCAACAAATTCTCTCCAAAATGATTGAAATTATCATTAATCCTCTCCAAAATAACATTGTAGCATAGGAGAAAAATAGATAAAACTCGCCATTTGCAATTGAAGGGCTCAGAATAACTGTCACAAACTCGCCATTAAAATGGCGAGTTTGGACATGCTTTATTACTTGGGCTCTCTCTCAAATTAAAGTCTCTGCAGGAGAAGAGACACATCCTGCAGACTGGCTGGGATCCATTGTCCAATAAAATTATAAATATATGTAAACATAGGAATTGATTAGAAAATTTTCACCAGATAAATCAGGAGACTTATTTCAAGGCCCCAACAGTCGTCAATAAACTTCACGCATCTTTTGCAGACTGGCTCTTAATCTGTTCGTAATTGTAGGAATGATAGGAATCGTAGCAAAATTAATGTAAATATAGATAGCTTGGTATCTACTATCTAGTACCGTAGTCCGTAGGAATTAATTCAAAATTGTTCGGAGTGAATATGACAGAATATCCCAAATATTTACCATATTCTGCAGACTGTCTGACAGACAGACAAGGATTTAAAGTGTTGGTGACAGGCTGTTAGGTAACTTAGGTAAGGTAGGCCTAGCCGCCTAGGTATGTGAAAAATGAATTAAAATTTAATCACTCACTTCAATATAAACTCTTGAACAATATATCATCAACTAGGTAGGTAGTTACTAATGTTCCTTTCTTATTTTCGTATTTGTTAACTTCTGATGTTTTTAATCAATTAATCCGTTACCGAGAAACATTTTTACAAGAAATGGTTTGCGAATAAGCTTATAATTTTCCGGAGAAATTGTATTATGAACGTTACTGTCAAATATTCTCAGAAGAAAATTGTTTGTATAATTTAACTAATTCGGATTTCATTCACTGGTACTATTCATGAACACGTATACTTTATTGAAAACATAACATGAATTTCAAACTGTCGCTGCTTCTATAAATGTAAATGTGCCTGATTTCTGCAGCTATTCATACCTACCTAGTAGAATAAAGTAATAAGGTTTTGATCTAGATACCTACTTAATAGAGATTTAAATTTATGGTGTAGGTAACATATATTTTCTCATCTTCCTGGATTCAATAAATGGAAATTTTAGAGTTTGTGTTTTACTGTCAATAATATCCGCATTTATTTGTTTCTAGCTTATATGAATGTTTTTGAATATAAATACAGATGCTTACATAATATTATTCAAGCCTAATCATAACTATAATTCTTTCCTTGGATTTGAAAGAACGTTTTCGAAAGCAAACGTTTTTTTTCAAAATGTTTTGTTTCTGACTTCAAAATAATTTTGCTTTCGCTCTGATAGAACAAATCCCTCCTAACAAACGGCAATAATTCTTCCCTCACGTTTCATCAAGTAGGTAGCATCTAATCTCTCTGCTACTTCGCCAATTTTATTTCAGACAGGTAGCTATTTATTCTTTAGATATGTTGGATGCAGATCAATTGTTTTATTAGAAGGTTCAATGCTATAAGATGAGGTACCAAGAGTTTATCAGCTCTTTCCACTACTCATGGCAGCAAGTTGCTCAGGGTTTGTGGCAGAGATATCCAAATCCACAGAGGTAAGAATAATAAACTTGTTGTTGTATGTCTGAAATAACTAGAGAACTACCTACTAATTGGTTTTTGTTTGTGAATTTAGTCAATTAACTTTGAAAATTGGAAATACTTATAAACCTTATTGAATAATTAATTTTGAGTTTTTAACTTGCAAATTGTTTGTGTCTTTTTCAATAGTTTAATAAAATGAAGTCTATTAATAATTAACTGGTTACTAACTTAGGTACTGAAGTTACTACCTTAGAGACAGAGTCAAGAGAAACTAAAGTCTAAATGATATTGAATTGACATGACATCAAATTATAATACAATCTGGTAGACTAGTGAATGCCACTGGCACTTATTTTGTGATTAGGTAGTTTGTTCATTTCTCTTATCTTATTCATCTATTATTTTATTGCCCATTTGCAATTGATGGGCCTAAAGGCTTAGGCTAAACTAAACTTAAATAAGTAAAATAACTTATCCTAGACTCCTAAAGATCTCTCTTTTGACTTTTGTAACTTTCTATAACACTGTAAAATTAATGTAAACATAGAGATTAAATTAAATTGTTTGTAGCTAAATAAATTATTGTAAATATAGGAATTAATTCCAAATTTTTCATAGAGAATATCACAAATATCTCCCATATGGCATATTCTGCTGACTGGTTACCAGTCTGCCAAATATGTGACATTTTTAACATTTTCTGTGCGAACAATCCTTAATTTCCTCCTATATTTACATGTATTTTACTGAGAACAGAAGCCAAAATAGAGGATTTCTTGGAGAACAGTTCACCAGTTCCTGCAGTCTGGACTGGTTATTTTGTCAGTCTTTGATGTGATATAATATAGCAATATATAATTGATATATTTCTTCTTTTTCAGCTCTCATGTTCTCTCTGAAGACACTGTAGCACGCTCAGTGGTTGACGGCAAACTTCACTCAACTCGAGTGATCATCAAAACAAACAGACTGCCTAAATGGGGGGAGAGAATAGTGAAAGCTCGCAAGGTTGCCTTGGTAGAACATAGTGTGGTAGATGCCAAGAATATGGTGATAGAAACTCGCACTGCTAATGTCGGACTAACCAAAGTTAGTGCTGATGTCATACCTTCATGTTGTTGTCTTTTGTTCTTGTGAAATTCTGATTGAAAATATATTCTGATTCATTGTATTAAAAAGAGCTAACCTATATTTTTAAATATCTTTTTCAAATTTGTTAACTCTTAAATTAGCTGTAATCAGAATCCCTTTCTTAGATTTAAAATTAAATTAGTTTTCATTAGCTAAAGTCTCTTCTTCCTTCCAGTTCATGTCTGTGATTGAGCAAGTCACATACAAACCCTGTCCAGAAAATCCAGAGCACACTATAGCCGAGAGGAAGGCCTGGATTGACTCTAAAATATTCGGATTGGGTTATGCCATACAGGTTTGGAAATAAATACAATGACACCATAATGATATTCCCACTAGCTACCTAATATAATAAATTAATAATCCAATATATTCTCCATTTCCCTTACTTTCACAATGATTGTTCTGTTCTAGAAATTTGGCATTGATAGATACAACAGAAACATCCAGAAAACAGATGCAGGATTTATTCACGTTCTGTCCCGGTTATTTCCCCGACCAAACTGTTCTGGCAGTTGCAAAGTCAGCAGCTGTGAAGAGGCTAAGAAAAGGTGTGTGGTGGAAAAAGATGCTTGTGTAACATGAGTACCTACCTAACACAAATGATAATAAACAATTAACTCGCATTTCACAATCTACTTAATGTGTACGAGCTTTTATTGGTAGAGGATACTCAATTACCTGTTTTTGATACTAATTCAGTTATGATTAACATTTTCAAGTGAACATGTGTTGTAGCTACAAAGAGTTAATTTACTAAAGTTTTAATAATACTAACTATCACAATAGTTAATTAATTTTCATGAAGTAAACCATTCATGTTTGCTTATTATAACTTGTCTACTGTCTAATGAGATATTAAATTTATTCATTGGTTGTAGAAAATTGATTCATGTAGCTTTTTTTTAATATAGAGGCAATATCTTGCAACTATTACCTGATAATTTGTTTTTCCTCATTTTGCTAGAAGTAAGGATAAAGATATTTATTGATTAATGA
Organism: Caprella mutica; assembly: GCA_947561585.1. Classification (NCBI taxonomy): domain Eukaryota; kingdom Metazoa; phylum Arthropoda; class Malacostraca; order Amphipoda; family Caprellidae; genus Caprella; species Caprella mutica. The sequence continues at coordinate 17,097 of CANNZV010003441.1, forward strand.
AATGAATTTATAATTGCTACATGAATGTTTGTGGCGAAGGGGAGTGGTGTCACTTGGGTCTCTCGAACTGTTGTAATTTTTATTATATATCATCTTTCCATTTTACCATGTTTATCCTTTTTTTAACACTACTTACAGTTTTAGAGGATAGTGCTTGGGTTTATGGTCTTCAATTACGAAGTATTAGATTTTGTATTAGGTATGCTTCATTTACTTGAATCATGCCATCCGTGAGTGCAGTCACTTGTGTACTTTTTTCACTTTCTTTGGTGAAAGCAACCACCTTTCCCGAAGTAGCTTTTCTGCATCCATGAGCTGGTGGTAAGTGTCTTTTTCTGCATCCATGGTTGATGGTATGTGACTTTTTTTCATTGTAGTGTTATGGCTTCAAGTTCCTAAGCAGACGTTTAACTTTTCAATCAGTCTAATTATTTATTGATCTCCTAAAACGCTTCATCCAGTCTAATAATTTTCTTTTCCTTTGCAGATTACTAAACACTGCCAACAGAGCCAAAGAAATTCTACAGAGGGAGAAAAATGTCAATTACAGTGACTTTTGATGGCCTTGATTACCTCTCGTACTGGGTAACAGCAGTAACTCTTGGTAACTGTACTGAGTATCCACAGTAACTCTTCAGTTTTTAATTAATCTGTAAATTTGCAATGATTATCGGGTATTATTTGTCGCTAGCCATTAAATCTATAGTAAATTTGCTCAAGTGACTATTTCCTGTTGGTAATATTTTCACCATGGCCATATTCCCTTAAATTTTAATCCTATTGTTAAACTTTTATTCTAGTGCTTATTTCAAACCAACGAACTGTAAATATTTGTTAACAGTGTGGTGCTACGAGGTAATTTCAGCTTATGTTTCTTCAGATGAAAAGGTTTATTACATTCCTAAAAATAGCAATAATGACAGGGAAACAACGTTAATTGCATTTATGTTATTCATTTTTTTTAACTTTATAACTGCCCTGTATGGTAGGGATTTAATAAGTTTAGTTTCCGTTTGATTTGCCAAATAATTTTTATGTAGGGGCCTGAGAGGTTGAATTGTTATATCAAGGGTTCTGACAATATGCTTCTAAAATCGTAGATACCGAAATTTAACAGAATTAAACAGAATTGATTCTATCAGTGGTATGTAGTAGTATTCGATACCATTTCATATCGTTTATAATATTAAAAGCATATTGTCACGACTCCAATTATGTCCTATTTAATAAAGAAATTTGTTATTTTTATAAATGTTTCAATATTTCCCTTGGAAAGAAACAACATGAAGTTCTAGTAATTTTAATAATTATAAATATAGACAAGTATGTACAGTCATCTATTGTAATTTACACTACTTAACTTACCTAATAATACTAAAGCGGTAGAAAGGAAGATATCTACAGTAGCAACCTAGCAAATCAAAATACGCCAGCATATACAATATATATCTTTTTATAATATCAATATTTGTTATCACAGTATCATCTAATAACTTCTACAGGGAGAAATACACGCCTGCAAGAACACGAATTGAAAAACACACTCAGCGTTTAACCTTAATTAAGTAATAACAATTTTTACAAAAACACGCCTTTAAAAACAAATGTACACCAAAGTTGTATCATCAATTGAGTGAAATGAAGATTAATTAAAATAATTAGGAAAGGAAAATACAATTAAGGTTAAAAATTTAAGAAATTCTTTCTCCGTATTCCTGAAACATTAATTTCACATGAAAGTTTTTATTAAAATTATTTCTCATCCGATATGTTAAAAATCTTAAGAAGTAGACACTTATTGTCAAAATTATGGAGAAGCAATTGTGTTTTCTAGAAAAGCTAAACAGTCAATGTGATTCACTAAAAACATTTAAAAGGAAAAATACACTAGAAAAATAAAAAGATGTTACACAAAACTCAACTTGTAACATAGATAGAGTTTCAATTCTCGTCACATAGATAAAGAAAACTCGCATTCCCGAACATAGATACAGAAAACTCGCATTCTCGAACATAGATACAGAAAACTCACATTCTTGTAACATAGATACAGAATTTCAATTCTTGTAACATAGATACAGAATTTCAATTCTCGTAACATAGATACAGAATTTCAATTCTTGCAACATAGATACAGAAAACTCGCATTCTTGTAACATAGATACAGAAAACTCACAACATAGATAAGAGTATCTACTGTTTTCATTAGATATAAAAACTTCTAAATAAGTAGAGGAACTACATAGGTGTACTTAGAAGGTAGAGGTACTAAATAGGAGGGAGACTCAGAGGAAGACCTAGACAGAGATACACAATAAGAGGGGTGCTACCTTATACTAACTACACAACAAATGCTGAGGAGAGACTAGAATGGTAATGGAAGCTACCTTGGTCAGGAGATCAACTGACACAAGTACACAGTCCCATTTTGCTACACTAATAGATTTAGAATGAGTATCAAAGTGATGTAATTACTCCTCTGGAGATGAAACTATTTAGGGTGAGTTTGGCACAGAATGATGCTAGTTAGCATCACTAAATTATCAGTTACATTAAAAGTACAGTGTTAACAAGTCTAATTTATGCGAGTTAATGCTCCAATGTGTGTCACCGACACGTCAGTTACGTTTAATAATTGCCCATTTTATCAGAAAAAACCTACTTGTTTCATCTTATTTCCTATTTTAGATAAAACTAAAGATTTTCTGCATAGGACAGGTTAAGTTCTGCATTGTCAACCGGTTCCACATTTTCGACCATAAAAGAAAAAGATATATAATTTAACCTTTTGACTAGTTTAATTGGCATCCATGATACCTTCAGGTATCATGGATGCCAATTAAATAACCAGTCAAAATCTAAATATATTTTTTCTCATATGGTCGAAAATGTGGAACCGGTTGACAACGCAGAATTTACCCTAGTTTTGAAAACCACTAAGGAATTAAGTAGCTAAGATATTTATCCTGTTTAACACAGGGGCATGCAAATAATTGTATATAGTTGAAGCGACTCTACACACACCAATAGCTAATGTAATCAAATGGCACTTAATTAAGCTGATTCTTAAGTCTAACATCTAACTATCACAAATACAGTGATTGTGATTTACTAATTACACTACATCTCTCTCTCTTCAATAAAGTTATTGTGATATGGAATTTAGCATAGATAAAAAGAAATTAGTACTTATTTATATACCATGTATGTTAATTCTCAAGATTCATAAGCTAACAAATAAATTTTCTTCAATAAATAGAATCTGTTATGTTATTTAAGATATAAATTTACATAGAAGAGGTAAGAATTTTCATTACAGTAAAGCTGTAATCAAATAGAGATTATGACAGTGTGAAAAGATAAGAAGTGGTTCAGTAGCGCCTCGAGACGCTTAATATCATTTAGACGCTGCAGAGAGCGCCTTCTTTGTAGTCTTCAGATGTATCCTTTCATCCAAAGTTTTCAGTATGCTGTCAAGTTCAGCAGCTGTGTGTCGATAGAGAATCTTTGCCTTTTCAAGTTTCTCTGTTTTTACGTTGAGTGCAGCGTGTTGCAGACAGTACACCTCCCCTTTACCGTCTGTAAGCACCATAGCGAGGTACTGCTCTTGCTTACACACCTCACACAAACTCTCATCATTCTGCTCATAACTAACACCACTGCCCTTTCTTTTGCTCTTGCTCTCCTCCAAAGGAATTCTCCCCTCTTTCACAACACCTTTTACCCTCAGCTCCTCTCTCCACTTTTTGTTATCGGAGAGAATATCCTTGAAGTAAGGCCGCACTTTAACCAAAGTCTCGAGTGTGGCCCTGGCATCACAGCTGACTGATACAACGAGCCGTTCATACGAAAACATTGCAGGTTCACCGCACTTTGACAACAAATCAAAACTCTGTTTAGCTCGTTCAAAGTACTGATGCTTTGCAAAGAAAACACTTTCGGCAATAAGGTAGCCAGTGCACAGCGATGAAGTGAACGCACCAGGGAACACAATGACAAACTGGCCGGGTTCTTGCACCACCCGACACACTGGAACATCGCACTCTGCCAACGCGTTAGGATCCACCATTATACTGTCTGCAGGCAGCCACACAGGAGAGTCTTTGACGTACTCTGGTACTAATTTCTTCATGGCTTCACGCAACTGCACTTCATGTGAACTGCCTACACCGTACCAGATCTTTGAAGCTCCTGAGTGGATGTACTCAATCCAGGGCAAGGAATGGGGGTCTCTGTACCAACACACACTGCTGAAAAGCATACCCACGTGCAGGGTTGGTGAAGTCACTCCAATAACATTACCTGGGGGAACAAACAAGAAATTCAGAGAGCTTCATAGTGTGACTAACTAATAATTAAAAACAAATTATCTTCCACATATCAAAAGTAGCGAAGTCATTTTATTATCAGATCTTATTTGTAATGCTATAAATTCATAACTAGCTATTAGAAACTTGTCATTCAGTTATCGCCTTTAATTAACAATAGGAGTAGGTCCCAAAACTTACTTGCACAGTAAGTAGCTACTATCAGAGAAAGGAGTTACTGCATGCTATTAATTTCACAAATCACAGCCATCGAATATATTTATTATTTTCAAATCTGTCATCGTGTACTCAGAACAATATTGCAATATCTAAAGCTTTACAATGAAAAGATTCTTTTCGAAAATTTGGAACTAGTGAATTGTTTTATGTATAATCACACTTTCCTTTAAAAATAGTACCTTATTTAGAAAAATCAAATAACCTATAATTTTCTTAAATTACTCACCCATACAATAATTGCTTTACTCACCTATACAATCGCCCATACACAAATTACTTGACTCACCCGCACACAAATTACTTGACTCACCCGCACACAAATTACTTGACTCACCCATACTAATTTACTTGACTCACCCATACTAATTTACTTGACTCACCCATACTAATTTACTTGACTCACCCATACTAATTTACTTGACTCACCCATACTAAATTACTTGACTCACCCATACTAATTTACTTGACTCACCCACACTAATTTACTTGACTCACCCACACTAATTTACTTGACTCACCCATACTCCTGAGTACAGAGCTGTTACTCTGGCACAAGTTCTTCAGGTTCCACTGGTGTTTGGCTGCATTTCCATTCTTAGGACTGGGAAAGCCGTAGCCGTGCTCAGTGGTGTCAATGCTCGCCTCGTGCACACACACGTGCCTGTTGCCTTCCATCACCAGGGACCAGTAGCGCTCATCCACTTCCAAGCCATTGGGGTCAGGCAACCACTGGGCGGTGGTGTTACGCGCCAGTCTGTAGAAGGCGCTCAGGGACACAGCTTTGCCCTGGGAAAGAGAATGTGATGTCAGGAACACATTTGAAGAATAGTTTCTTTATTCTAATATGATTATTACTTTATTCACCCATAAAAAATGTGTATGGGTGGCACTAAATTGATTGAATTCAGGCTAAATTGATTGAATTTAGGCTAAATTGATTGAATTCAGGCTAAATTGATTGAATTCAGGCTAAATTGATTGAATTCAGGCTAAATTGATTGAATTCAGGCTAAATTGATTGAATTCAGGCTAAATTGATTGAATTCAGGCTAAATTGATTGAATTCAGGCTAAATTGATTGAATTCAGGCTAAATTGATTGAATTCAGGCTAAATTGATTGAATTTAGGCTAAATTGATTGAATTCAGGCTAAATTGATTGAATTCAGGCTGAATTGATTGAATTCAGGCTGAATTGATTGAATTCAGGCTGAATTGATTGAATTCAGGCTGAATTGATTGAATTCAGGCTGAATTGATTGAATTTAGGCTGAATTGATTGAATTTAGGCTGAATTGATTGAATTTAGGCTGAATTGATTAAAATTAGGCTGAATTGATTAAAATTAGGCAGAATCGATTAAAAATTAGGCTAAATTGATTGAATTAAGGCTAAATTGATTGAATTTGAACTATAAATGGAAGCAATTTACTCATTAAATGAATGTCTTACAACGATCAATAAACCATATAGGCAGTAGCGTAAGTTCCCATCTATTGGACAGTTCCACATCTTTGAATGAATAAGAAAAACCATATAGCTAATCATTTTTCTTCCACTTAGTTTTTTCTTTAATGATCGATAACGTGGAACAGTCCAATAACTCTAAACATGCCCTACTGTTAGTGTTCTAGTAGTGCATATTATATAAATTAAACTCTATCGCCACTCACGACAGTGAAGCACTCCAAGCAGTCACTCTCCTCCTCCCTCTCACTCTCCTCCCCCTCCTCATCACTCTCCTCCCTGTCAGACATGCTCCTCTTCTCCTTGATGGCAGAGTCTACTGCAGTGGTGACTCTGGCGTGGATGTGGTCTGCCTCTGAGAGCAGCATTTCCCTCTCCTCTGCAATGGGGAAATTAGTTTGGTAAATGGAGAGGTGATAGATAGGGGGAAATAGTTTGTAAGCGGGGAACAATAATTAAAGTTAAATATTAAAAAATAAATAAAAGGAGAAAAAAAGATTTTTATTTTTTTTGTTTGGAAAGACAATATTCATATCTTGTGTCTTAGATATAGTATTGATATCTAATAGTATGATATCCAATAGATGTGATATCGAATAGATATGATATCCTTTAAATAACACATACTCAAGATTTTATATAACTGTAACAGAACTTTAGTGTAAATTCAGATTGTATAGTTAGCTACTTGTTCTATTTCTCATGATTTGAAAGGAGGAAATTCTTGTAAAACAACCGATCGTTGTTGATAACATGAGCAATGAAGAGTTACTATCTTTCTACAGATAGCTAATTATTTAATATACATATTACTATAATTATTACAGAAGTTTTTCTCGACTCACTAGGCGTTAGAGTGGCGTAAGGTAGGAGGTATTTGCAGTAAATAGAGTCTAGTTTGGAGAGTCTATCGTGTGCAGTCTTGGGTATGCGACACAGTTGAGCCACTCTGCCCCACAGCTGTTGTTCTAGCACTGTCATCAGACCACCTAGTGTCTCAACTGCACGGTACAGCTGTACCAAGTCAACCTCCAGACCTCCCAACTAAAAAAAAAACAAGGAAAATATTTTTAGCATTAAAAACAGTGGTTCAATTATAGACTATAGTTACTAAAAACAGAGTCTCATAAAAATATTTTAATAGATAATTATGAAATATCTAATCCCCTCCACGCATATATTTATTGTTTTAATCTCTACAATATTATGAAATAAACTCATCATTATGCCGGAGCTTCTAGAGGACCTTTAAAATAAATGAAAAGACAGTTTTTATGGCAAACACCCAACTACATTTCCTGTTACTAGATAGAGTTGTAGCTACAGTCTCCTCTCACCAGTGGGTTGTTCTTCATCTCTATGTTCTGGCGACTGAGGCACCGCTTGATAGCCTGTGTGGTACGTACATTAGGCCCCCACCGGTTCATCAGCTTGTGAATGTACTGATTGTGAACAGTGAACCGCATGTCGTCATTCACTCTGCACTCTGGTCTGAAGGAGGCTGGGGGCACTATTCTGCAGATGCCAAACCTCTCTGCCTCGGGTCTGATCTTCTCAATGTAGTCGAGGGGGTCTGTGAACTCCTCGATAGAGGGGAAGAACGAAGGAGCTCTGGGGAAGAAAATAAAAAGTTACTTAGTGATGAGGGAAATAAACGGAGGAAATGGTAACTGTTAAATTACCTACATTGAATAAAATGCATTTACCTAGCTACCTGACTTAGCTAATAGCCATATTGCTGATGTCAAAAGAAACTTAAATACAAGGGACTTGAAGCGGCCAGAAATGAAAGTGGTTCCAAAAAGAAGTGTAATTTAGCTTTTACTAAAGGCACCATAAGTGTAATTTAGCTTTTACTAAAGGCATCATAAGTGTAATTTAGCTCTTACTAAAGGCACCATAAGTGTAATTTAGCTTTTACTAAAGGCACCATAAGTGTAATTTAGCTTTTACTAAAGGCATCATAAGTGTAATTTAGCTTTTACTAAAGGCACCATAAGTGTAATTTAGCTTTTACTAAAGGCACCATAAGTGTAATTTAGCTTTTACTAAAGGCACCATAAGTGTAATTTAGCTTTTACTAAAGACATCATAAGTGTAATTTAGCTCTTACTAAAGGCATCAGAAGTGTAATTTAGCTCTTACTAAAGGCACCATAAGTGTAATTTAGCTCTTACTAAAGGCACCATAAGTGTAATTTAGCTTTTACTAAAGGCATCATAAGTGTAATTTAGCTTTTACTAAAGGCATCATAAGTGTAATTTAGCTTTTACTAAAGGCATCATAAGTGTAATTTAGCTTTTACTAAAGGCACCATAAGTGTAATTTAGCTTTTACTAAAGGCACCATAAGTGTAATTTAGCTTTTACTAAAGACATCATAAGTGTAATTTAGCTCTTACTAAAGGCATCAGAAGTGTAATTTAGCTCTTACTAAAGGCACCATAAGTGTAATTTAGCTCTTACTAAAGGCACCATAAGTGTAATTTAGCTCTTACTAAAGGCACCATAAGTGTAATTTAGCTTTTACTAAAGGCATCATAAGTGTAATTTAGCTTTTACTAAAGGCATCATAAGTGTAATTTAGCTTTTACTAAAGGCATCATAAGTGTAATTTAGCTTTTACTAAAGGCACCATAAGTGTAATTTAGCTTTTACTAAAGGCACCATAAGTGTAATTTAGCTTTTACTAAAGGCACCATAAGTGTAATTTAGCTTTTACTAAAGGCATCATAAGTGTAATTTAGCTTTTACTAAAGGCATCATAAGTGTAATTTAGCTTTTACTAAAGGCATCAGAAGTGTAATTTAGCTTTTACTAAAGGCACCATAAGTGTCATTTAGCTTTTACTAAAGGCACCATAAGTGTAATTTAGCTTTTACTAAAGGCATCAGAAGTGTAATTTAGCTTTTACTAAAGGCATCATAAGTGTAATTTATCTTTTACTAAAGGCACCATAAGTGTAATTTAGCTTTTACTAAAGGCACCATAAGTGTAATTTAGCTTTTACTAAAGGCACCATAAGTGTAATTTAGCTTTTACTAAAGGCATCATAAGTGTAATTTAGCTTTTACTAAAGACATCATAAGTGTAATTTAGCTCTTACTAAAGGCATCATAAGTGTAATTTAGCTTTTACTAAAGGCATCATAAGTGTAATTTAGCTTTTACTAAAGGCATCAGAAGTGTAATTTAGCTTTTACTAAAGGCACCATAAGTGTAATTTAGCTTTTACTAAAGGCATCATAAGTGTAATTTAGCTCTTACTAAAGGCATCATAAGTGTAATTTATCTTTTACTAAAGGCATCATAAGTGTAATTTAGCTTTTACTAAAGGCACCATAAGTGTAATTTAGCTTTTACTAAAGGCACCATAAGTGTAATTTAGCTTTTACTAAAGGCACCATAAGTGTAATTTAGCTTTTACTAAAGGCACCATAAGTGTAATTTAGCTTTTACTAAAGGCAACATAAGTGTAATTTAGCTTGTACTAAAGGCATCATAAGTGTAATTTAGCTCTTACTAAAGGCATCATAAGTGTAATTTAGCTTTTACTAAAGACATCATAAGTGTAATTTAGCTTTTACTAAAGACATCATAAGTGTAATTTAGCTTTTACTAAAGGCATCATAAGTGTAATTTAGCTTTTACTAAAGGCATCAGAAGTGTAATTTAGCTTTTACTAAAGGCACCATAAGTGTAATTTAGCTTTTACTAAAGGCACCATAAGTGTAATTTAGCTTTTACTAAAGGCATCATAAGTGTAATTTAGCTCTTACTAAAGGCATCATAAGTGTAATTTAGCTTTTACTAAAGGCATCAGAAGTGTAATTTAGCTTTTACTAAAGGCATCAGAAGTGTAATTTAGCTTTTACTAAAGGCATCAGAAGTGTAATTTAGCTCTTACTAAAGGCATCATAAGTGTAATTTAGCTTTTACTAAAGGCATCAGAAGTGTAATTTAGCTTTTACTAAAGGCATCAGAAGTGTAATTTAGCTTTTACTAAAGGCATCATAAGTGTAATTTAGCATTTACTAAAGGCATCATAAGTGTAATTTAGCTTTTACTAAAGGCACCATAAGTGTAATTTAGCTTTTACTAAAGGCACCATAAGTGTAATTTAGCTTTTACTAAAGGCACCATAAGTGTAATTTAGCTTTTACTAAAGGCACCATAAGTGTAATTTAGCTTTTACTAAAGGCACCATAAGTGTAATTTAGCTTTTACTAAAGGCACCATAAGTGTAATTTAGCTTTTACTAAAGGCACCATAAGTGTAATTTAGCTTTTACTAAAGGCATCATAAGTGTAATTTAGCTCTTACTAAAGGCATCATAAGTGTAATTTAGCTTTTACTAAAGGCATCATAAGTGTAATTTAGCTTTTACTAAAGGCACCATAAGTGTAATTTAGCTTTTACTAAAGGCACCATAAGTGTAATTTAGCTTTTACTAAAGGCACCATAAGTGTAATTTAGCTTTTACTAAAGGCACCATAAGTGTAATTTAGCTTTTACTAAAGGCACCATAAGTGTAATTTAGCTTTTACTAAAGACATCATAAGTGTAATTTAGCTCTTACTAAAGGCATCATAAGTGTAATTTAGCTTTTACTAAAGGCATCATAAGTGTAATTTAGCTTTTACTAAAGGCATCATAAGTGTAATTTAGCTCTTACTAAAGGCATCATAAGTGTAATTTAGCTTTTACTAAAGACATCATAAGTGTAATTTAGCTTTTACTAAAGGCATCATAAGTGTAATTTAGCTTTTACTAAAGGCATCATAAGTGTAATTTAGCTTTTACTAAAGGCATCAGAAGTGTAATTTAGCTTTTACTAAAGGCACCATAAGTGTAATTTAGCTTTTACTAAAGGCACCATAAGTGTAATTTAGCTTTTACTAAAGGCATCATAAGTGTAATTTAGCTCTTACTAAAGGCATCATATGTGTAATTTAGCTTTTACTAAAGGCATCAGAAGTGTAATTTAGCTTTTACTAAAGGCATCAGAAGTGTAATTTAGCTTTTACTAAAGGCATCATAAGTGTAATTTAGCTCTTACTAAAGGCATCATAAGTGTAATTTAGCTTTTACTAAAGACATCATAAGTGTAATTTAGCTTTTACTAAAGGCATCATAAGTGTAATTTAGCTCTTACTAAAGGCATCATATGTGTAATTTAGCTTTTACTAAAGGCATCAGAAGTGTAATTTAGCTTTTACTAAAGGCATCATAAGTGTAATTTAGCTCTTACTAAAGGCATCATAAGTGTAATTTAGCTTTTACTAAAGGCATCAGAAGTGTAATTTAGCTTTTACTAAAGGCATCATAAGTGTAATTTTGCTTTTACTAAAGGCATCATAAGTGTAATTTAGCTTTTACTAAAGGCATCATAAGTGTAATTTAGCTTTTACTAAAGGCATCAGAAGTGTAATTTAGCTTTTACTAAAGGCACCATAAGTGTAATTTAGCTTTTACTAAAGGCACCATAAGTGTAATTTAGCTTTTACTAAAGGCATCAGAAGTGTAATTTAGCTTTTACTAAAGGCATCATAAGTGTAATTTATCTTTTACTAGAGGCACCATAAGTGTAATTTAGCTTTTACTAAAGGCACCATAAGTGTAATTTAGCTTTTACTAAAGGCATTATAAGTGTAATTTAGCTTTTACTAAAGGCACCATAAGTGTAATTTAGCTTTTACTAAAGGCATCAGAAGTGTAATTTAGCTTTTACTAAAGGCACCATAAGTGTAATTTAGCTCTTACTAAAGGCATCATAAGTGTAATTTAGCGTTTACTAAAGGCATCAGAAGTGTAATTTAGCTCTTACTAAAGGCATCATAAGTGTGATTTAGCTTTTACTAAAGGCACCATAAGTGTAATTTAGCTTTTACTAAAGGCACCATAAGTGTAATTTAGCTTTTACTAAAGACATCATAAGTGTAATTTAGCTTTTACTAAAGGCACCATAAGTGTAATTTAGCTTTTACTAAAGACATCATAAGTGTAATTTAGCTTTTACTTAAGGCACCATAAGTGTAATTTAGCTTTTACTAAAGGCACCATAAGTGTAATTTAGCTTTTACTAAAGGCACCATAAGTGTAATTTAGCTTTTACTAAAGACATCATAAGTGTAATTTAGCTTTTACTAAAGGCACCATAAGTGTAATTTAGCTTTTACTAAAGGCACCATAAGTGTAATTTAGCTTTTACTAAAGGCACCATAAGTGTAATTTAGCTTTTACTAAAGGCACCATAAGTGTAATTTAGCTTTTACTAAAGGCACCATAAGTGTAATTTAGCTTTTACTAAAGGCACCATAAGTGTAATTTAGCTTTTACTAAAGGCACCATAAGTGTAATTTAGCTTTTACTAAAGGCATCATAAGTGTAATTTAGCTCTTACTAAAGGCATCATAAGTGTAATTTAGCTTTTACTAAAGGCATCATAAGTGTAATTTAGCTTTTACTAAAGGCATCATAAGTGTAATTTAGCTTTTACTAAAGGCACCATAAGTGTAATTTAGCTTTTACTAAAGGCACCATAAGTGTAATTTAGCTTTTACTAAAGGCACCAAAAGTGTAATTTAGCTTTTACTAAAGGCACCATAAGTGTAATTTAGCTTTTACTAAAGGCACCATAAGTGTAATTTAGCTTTTACTAAAGGCACCATAAGTGTAATTTAGCTTTTACTAAAGGCATCATAAGTGTAATTTAGCTCTTACTAAAGGCATCATAAGTGTAATTTAGCTTTTACTAAAGGCATCATAAGTGTAATTTAGCTTTTACTAAAGGCATCAGAAGTGTAATTTAGCTTTTACTAAAGGCATCAGAAGTGTAATTTAGCTTTTACTAAAGGCATCATAAGTGTAATTTAGCTTTTACTAAAGGCATCATAAGTGTAATTTAGCTTTTACTAAAGGCATCAGAAGTGTAATTTAGCTTTTACTAAAGGCACCATAAGTGTAATTTAGCTTTTACTAAAGGCACCATAAGTGTAATTTAGCTTTTACTAAAGGCATCAGAAGTGTAATTTAGCTTTTACTAAAGGCATCATAAGTGTAATTTATCTTTTACTAAAGGCATCAGAAGTGTAATTTAGCTTTTACTAAAGGCATCAGAAGTGTAATTTAGCTTTTACTAAAGGCATCATAAGTGTAATTTAGCTTTTACTAAGGCATCATAAGTGTAATTTAGCTTTTACTAAAGGCATCAGAAGTGTAATTTAGCTTTTACTAAAGGCATCAGAAGTGTAATTTAGCTTTTACTAAAGGCACCATAAGTGTAATTTAGCTCTTACTAAAGGCATCATAAGTGTAATTTAGCTTTTACTAAAGGCATCAGAAGTGTAATTTAGCTCTTACTAAAGGCATCATAAGTGTAATTTAGCTTTCACTAAAGGCATCAGAAGTGTAATTTAGCTTTTACTAAAGGCATCATAAGTGTAATTTAGCTTTTACTAAAGGCATCATAAGTGTAATTTAGCTTTTACTAAAGGTATCATAAGTGTAATTTAGCTTTTACTAAAGGCACCATAAGTGTAATTTAGCTTTTACTAAAGGCATCATAAGTGTAATTTAGCTTTTACTAAAGGCATCATAAGTGTAATTTAGCTTTTACTAAAGGCATCAGAAGTGTAATTTAGCTCTTACTAAAGGCATCATAAGTGTAATTTAGCTTTTACTAAAGGCACCAGAAGTGTAATTTAGCCTTCATCAAAGATATCAGTATTCAAGAGATTACTTAGAGTAGATACTTTACAATGAACATTACTCATGCAGTTCATTTCAGAGTTTATTTGCTCTGTGTTCCCTCACCTCGTTAGCAGTGCGTTCTCACTGACTCTGGGGGGCGCTGCCTCAGCTATTAGGGGGTCAGGGTGCCAGGACCCCCCTGAGGTGCCTATGGACGTCACTGTGCTGCTGTTAGAACTGCACCCTCCTACACTGGAACTGCGCTGTAGCCTGAGAACGAAAAGTGTGATTAGTATGGGAAAACAAATTGTTTAGGCAAAAAAAAAAAACGATTGAATACCATAGATAAATACTATTTCAATTTTAATTACAAATTTTAATTATTATTAATTATCTTAATAATTATTGATCAATTTTTTTAAATTATTAATGACGAATAGATATTGTATTAATGTTATTCACTGTAAGAGTTCATCCCTAGTGGAATATTATTTGTATTGCTCTGCACAGACGAATATATTTCCTAATCTTGACTTTTAATTTAGTTGGAAGGGAAAATTTGAAAGCTCTTTTGTAACCTTAAGACTATTTGAAAATATCTCCACAATGACGTCCCCTAACATGTGTCCGGACAATTCGGCGCAGGGACAATTTTCAATATTTTTTTCTATATTCGTATTTACTTATTTTTTTAATACAAATTCAACACAATTTTATACCTTTATTAATTCTTCAAATTACATCCTGAAATTTTGAGTTGTTTGATCTGAGGTTTTCAAATCGATATAAATTAGCTACTCGTGTTGTTCATACAAGGTCTGGATATTATTTTATTATTTAATTGTTTTTATTTATTTCAAATATTTAATCATTTATTTCGAAATGTGGAATAATTAACCTCAAAATAATGGAATATTACTTATTTATTAAAAAATCTTTTGTATTGCAGATACCAAGTTGTGTATATATTGTATGATTTGTATCATTTATTAATCTGAAGAATTGAAAAATAGGGGGGAACAAATTAATCATATGAAATATTGCGAAATGGAAAATATGGCGACGAATTGTCCCCGAAACGAATGTCCTAGCACCCCCTGACCAATGAAATGGTCAGTACTAAGGTTGTGACAATATGATTGTAATATCATATAAATATATCCTGAAAATATTACAGTTATTAAAGTATTGAATCATTCTACACCAGTGGTAGCTATATATACTATATTAGTATATACTATATACTAATAGTATTCGATACCATTTCGTCCATGATCTTCTTAAGATATACGATTTTAAAAGCATATAGTCACCACAACCCTAGTAACTACTCAATAAATATTATGTTTGTTACTGTGTAGGATAGGTACTTACCTCTTGCCCCCTGTTTTGGGAGACTGTATAGTCGTGTTCATGGTGGAGGAGCTGTTGCGTGACTTGTGGTTCCTGAGACTTCTTTGTGAGGTGGAGGAGCTGGTGGAACTCTGGGATGGACTGGGACTAAGAGAAGGAGGGGGAAATTAGTATGATTGTACCCACATAATTATAGGGAGAGTTATTAATTATCGGTCAGTTCCACATTTTAGGACACGTAAGAAAAAAAAATATAATTATTATTTAACTTTTATTTTAATTGGTGCTGATAGTTAGGAATAATTTAGGAAGATATTCTTTAGAAATGGTGCACTGTGGTGAATAGAAGTGAACCAACCACTCAAACATCTTTGAAATCTTGTGTAACATTGAAAACAAACGCATGGAGCTGTAAAGAACTTATTTGTGAATGGTATTTTAAGCAGGGTAAGTTTCGACTTATCGAACGGTTCCACATTTTCGATGATGAGAGATAAAGTATATAATTTAACATTTTGACATGTTATTTTGAGACTAATTAAAATAAAGAGTTAAATGTTACATTAGCTTTATACTTTTTTCTTAAATGATCGAAAATGTGGAACTGTCCAATAATTCGTACTTACCCTAACACTAGATAATGATGATTGAATTTCTTAAATGTGTCATACACACAAACTTCGATGATACAATAACCTCCTAATTGTTAGAAATGATAAATACTAATTTGGTATAGTTAATATTAAGGTTAAATGAGTGTGGATAGTTGAAATAATTTAAATAGAGGCTATTGTTGACTGGTGAAAACACACAGAAACAAATAATTTATCAGAAGTAAAATAATTACACATTGGACATCTATTTTGTTTAAAGAACATCTTGGAATAAATTTCAGCAAATTCGTCCTATCAGCAAAGGAGTATATAGCCCAGTAGTTGTACGGGATGGTGATTAACCTATTCATAATATTTCAAATTGATATCCTTATAAATAAACTAGTGAAGAGACAACTGTGAGAGAAAGTGACGTACCTCGTGAGTCGTGGAGGTGGCCAACCACGAAGAGTGTCAGGAGACATTTGCGGACTGAGAGGTGGAGGCAAAGAGTCACTGCTTGGAGACATGCAGTCACTGTCAGTGAAAGCCAAAGCTGCAGCTGCTTTCTTAGCTCTCCTGTGTCTCTTCATGAGCTCAGCACCATGCTGATCTGATTCAGTGGCTCGTGTAGCAGCTGATGTGGAGCTGCGACTGCTTCTACGTACACTACCACCTCTGTCTTCATCAGCTGCTTCAATCTTCTCAGTGTCCTTTGACTTGAATTTCTTGGCAGGGTTTGCTTTGGAACTACTGTCAGCTTTGTGTTTGTTTTTAGCATTGTTTTGTTTACCATCAACATTCTTGGACACAATTTCATTAGATTTTAGTGATTTGGAAGAACGCTTTTCTTCTGCATCAACAACCCTTTTATCATTTTCTTCACCTCTTTCAACTATATTATTTCTTTTATTATTATTGGCTATAGCTTTATGCTCTGTGTCCCTTTTCTCTCTTTCTTCTTGCAAATGATCGGTTTTTAATTTTTTATTGCTACTTTCTTTGTCTAGGCTATGACTTCTGCTTTGTTTAATCCTCTCGTTGTTTTGGTTCTGGTTATGCACAGCTAACAGTTTGTTACTTAACTCTTGTACAAAACTCTCACTGATGTTATTGCGAGGTTTGTCAACAGACGTCTGAGTGTTGGTGGTTGATTTCTTTACACTCACGCTACTCGACACCTTGGGTGCATATATTTGAGGATTGATTCTGTTTGTGGGTGGAGTGATGTAAACTGGAGGGGATGGTTTGACGTTTGGTTTATCAACAGGATGGGTGAATGTTGCCAGAGAAGCATTTGTCATTTTGACTGATCCTTCGAGTGATTTAGCTTGTGCAGCAGATTTCGTGGACAAGTGGGTAGGGGCAACTACTACTGGCACGTGCGAAATTCTTTGCACAGTTTTGCTCTTAGATTGTTTGGCCTTTTGATTTTGTTGATCAGCAGAAATTGGAGTAGTTTGAACTAGAATAGCTTCTTCAGGAGTCAACTTATTATTCACTTGTTGACTAGTGGATAAACTCTGTACTGGTTTAGTGACTGGAGGAGGTTCAGGGAGAGGAGCATCTGGAATACCCTGCTGTTGAACCTTCGCCTGGTGCTCTTGAGCAAGCTGGGCAGCCTGTTGCAAGATCATACCAGCTTCAGCAGCACCCACTAACCCTTGAGTCTTGGCGAGCATTTGCTGTACCAACTGAGCAGGCAGTTTCTCTCCCAAAGCAGCCATAGCCAGTGGTAAATAGTAAAATGGTGAGGCAGAAGGAGGGAGTGGTAATCTCGATGGACCTTCTGTTTGAGAGCCACTTTCACCACTTCTAAAGAAAGAGGTCATTGGATCATCCATGTCACATTGAATAGCTATTTCAACACCCTTCTTAGGTTCAGATGTTGTGGCTTTACTAGATTTAGATACTTCAGTTGACACAGCATTGTCGAGATTCTTAGCTGTAGGTTTAGACACTAATTTCTCTGCTACTTTGCCCGGAGATTGTAAACTACTGTTATTAATCAGATGTTCATTATTTACTGGTTTCGGTGTCTTTTCAATAGTCTGCATCCTCTCTTCAAATGAAGAATTGGACTTTGTTACAGGAATTGATGTAACAGCATCATTCTTAGCAGGAGATGTAATAGGAGAACATTGAATGCTGTTTGACTTAGAGGTTGAGTTGGACTCTGATGATGACTGATCAAGAGCAGCTAGAGTGTGGAGAGAAGCTCTCGAATTTCTTAATTTCTGATTTATCTCTGTTCTGGAATTACGTTTGGGTTGTTCACTGGAAACATGTGTAGGAGATTTTACCATTTCAGGTTCCGTTCGGGAATTACGTTTGGGCTGTTCACTGGAAACATGTGTAGGAGATTTTAACATTTCAGGTTCCGTTCGGGAGTTACGTTTGGGCTGTTCACTGGAAACATGTGCAAAAGATTTTAAAATTTCAGGTTCCGTTCGGGAATTACGTTTGGGCTGTTCACTGGAAACATGTGTAGGAGATTTTACCATTTCAGGTTTGCTATTATTAACTAATTTAACCTCTTGATGTTTCGACACTGAAGTAACACTAACATTGGATGTGTTACTGACATTCCCTTTCATAATTGACGATTTGATTGTGATGTCATTTGAGATTTGTTTAGCACACCTTGAAGAATTTTGATTGACGGTAGGGGTGGTTTTGATTCTTTTGGAAAATCGAGAATTTTCTTCAACTTTTGAATCAATATCCGGTTCAAAAGCATATACACTACTTTCATTGACAACTGAAAAGGCATTCTTGCTACGAATATCTTCTTGGCTTTTTGTTTTGAACAATGATCGTTTTAAAACAGGCTCTTTTTTAGATTGATTTTCTAGAGGTGTGGGAGTTTGATTTTTCATTTTGCTTACAGGCTGCAAAGTAACAGATGAAGAGGCAAACTGGGGTTTGAAAGCCTTTTCATTTTGTAGATTAGAATTAGATAATTTTCTATTGCTCTGGGAAGTTGAAGGTCTTCTGGAAAATGTTGCATTTGTTTGATTTTGTCCAGGCGATTTCTGTGAGCTATCACTCGACTTAGAAACGATGAAATCTTTTTCTGAACAAGAACTTGATCTCTTCAAAGCTAAAGATTCAGATTGCATGGGCTTGACTTTTTTATTATGAGCTGATAAGTTTTCTCTTGAAATGGATACTGTATCTGGATTTGTGTATTTAGACAAATCTAACAAGTTTGATTTGTTCACTGTAATATTTGATTTATGTGCTAAGTTACCCAACGATTTGGTTAGATCGTGATTGGTGGCAAGACTAGTAGCAGACGAGTTTTTTACATGACTTATAGACGGTTTAGACGTGTGAATAGTATTATTGTTACCCTTGGAAGGTTTGACAGAAGTTTCATTCGAGCCAATATTCTTAGTCACAGCGTTGGCAGATTTATTAGCAGTATTACTTAGATTTGATACACCTTTAGAAGCATGGCTAGAGGACACTACAGTTCCAGGGTTGATTATTTTAACAACCGGCAGAGATAAATTATTGCCTTGCTTCGTTTTTGAAGCTGAGGAAATAGTGATGGATTTATTATTTTCAGTATAGACTGATATTTTGACTACATTACTTTCTATAGATTTACTTGACGGTGTGGATCGAGAAGTATTTGTTGAATTCACAGCTAGTGTGGTAGATACAGAAGGCTTAAATATTGAAGAATTTGACTCGGATTTTGACGCTGTTGAATGTAAAGTGGTTTCTGAGGAAGATGAAATGGATGATGTAACAGCGGCCTCTGAAAGTTTTGATGTTTTAGTAGATGTTACATTGGGTTTTGTCTGACAACCTGAAAAATCTGTATTTTCAGTAGAGACGAAGGAAGGTGCGCTATCTTTGTAACTGCTAACCTTACAACTAGATTGTTTGGTTTTGGTTGTGTCAATTGAGATTGGGCTTTTAGAGACAGTAACCGATGAGTTAAGTGGAACAGCACCACTTTTTATAGTAGTAGTACTAAGAGCCACCGTATTTGAAATCAATTTATCAAACGTAGAAACACTTCCAACATCTTTTGATTCAGTAGTAGCTGTAACCGGGCTCTCTATGCGATTGACCGGCAGCAGTAAAGTTTTATTGTTTGAGTAGTTTACCGGAGACGCATGTTTAATAGATGCGATGGACATATTTGCATTTGATTTCTGTATAATATGAGATGGTTGCGGACGAGGAACAGCATTACGAGTAATACGAGGCATTGGGGCTGGGAATACCTCGAGATGTTTAGAACGGCTGGGAGTCACTACCGACGAATTATAAGATTGGTTGGTGGAAGAAACAGAGGTTGATAACTGCATTGAACAACTAGTTACATTCACAGTATTTGAGATCAGTTGAGTATTACTAAGAGTACAGATTGATGTTGTTAAATCATTAGTTACATTATTTGGCACATAGGATTCTTTAATAGTGTCGGGAACAGATTTCGAAGACAGAGGAAGACTCGATTTGCTGATTAACTCTGCTGAATTTAAGAGTGGAATAGGAGGAGAAGAAGGTTCTGATTCGTCGTCATCATCAAGGTCTTCGTCACAGGATTCAATGACTGTATCATCAACAGTGAGCTCATAATCTTCATTTCCCATGTCAAGATCACTGGATTCATTCAGAATATCTAAATTCAAAGGCAGTTCTCCTCTGATATTAGAAGTGAGGGTAATTTGTGGAGAAATTGACTTACCACTTTGAGATATTGAATTTTCACTACCGTTATTGTCAACTGAAGAAATTGCTTGAATGTCGATACTGTTCATAATAGACGAAGATATTGTTGCTATTGAAGTTTGATTTATAAGATTTTGATCATTAAAAGAGACTGCTGGAGTAACGCTGACAGTATTATTCAGAGAGATTTCATGTGTTTCAGATTGGGAAGAAATGTCATTGTTCAAAGTATGTATTTGTGAGAAAGAATTGATAGTTTGTTCCACCGGTAGAGGAGCTCCAACGAGAGCATGGTGGTTGGCACTAATTGGTAATCTGGCAACTGCATTGTTAATAGCTTGGTTAGAGAAGTCTGCAGTCATTATCGGATTATTAATTGCAGTTACACCCTGATTGAATGCAAACTGAGAACCCAGAGTAGCTTGCAGCGATTGAAGATTCTGGGGCAAGGATTGTAGAGTAGGAATAGTTGGAATGGTTTGAATGATATGAGATCCATGGGGAGTGGATATGAATTGAGGCAATTTGTTAAGAGCTGGAGTTGGCGCAATGTTAGTCGTAGATATTTTTGGAGCAATTTGGATGGGCTTGGAGGGAGCTTTATTGGCATTCGACCCTACAGTTATTGGTGGATTTTGTAGTTTATTAGGTTTAGGAGCGATGTTTATTTGTTTGACCTTAGCAGGGGAAGAGGGGGCAGAGTTTTGTTGAGGAGTCATGATCATTGCATTTGGGAGTAATATAGGTCTCGTCTGATTATTTGCAGGAGACTGATTATTAACATACTGACCCGGGAACGGTGACGCTTGGAATGTTACTGGCGTATTAGAGTTTAAGCCACCTATTGGTATAATGGGGCACAGCTCGTTTGAGAAAGACTGCTGATGAGATATATTAATTGATGACATTGAAGAGGGCACCGCCTGTGAAGCCAAAGTTACAAAAGTATAAGGAGCCTGAGGAAGGAATGTGTTCACAGAAGTGAGGCCTTGCTGAGGTACTACAGTTGGGGCAACATATGGAACTGAAGAATTGAAGTATGCAACAGGAGCACCAGATGAAGTAGCGTGGGTACTACTCAATGAAGTATTGCTATTATATGATTGTATAGTGTTATAAATAATTGGAGGAGTGATTGAAGAGGTGGCTTGAACGAGAGATGAAGTGCACATCATATTGTTATTATCAATAGTAGGAATCATATTGCACGTTGGATTTGCGAATGGAATCAAGCTGCTAATAGGCGTTACGTTCGACAAAACATTATCTGAAGAAGTAATCATTGGCAACAATGAATTATTTATGGAAGTTACAGAACTTTGCTGATAGGTTTGTTGGAGAGGAAGAGACGCCACATTGGCTGGGAGTGGAGTCATGATAGTTGGTAAAGGAGCTATTTGTGGACAGTTAAGTGAAGTGTTCACCAATGGCAAACTCGATACTGCCTGGTGTGTATATGGTAAAAGCACTCCAGAATTGGTGAAAGAGGAACCATTTGTTACAGAATTCGGACCTTCAACAACAGATTCAATGGATTGCTGAACGGGATCTAGTTGGATGGTATTTTGTTCATTCATATTTTGTACAGTTGGAATATTATTAATTTGATTTAAAGGACGAGAGACATAGGAACTAACAGAAGGAATTATCAATGGTTCACCAACACTGCTTCTACTAGATTTGGCCACTTCAATCTTATTTTTAGAGGTTTTATCGACACTGACTGACTTAACACTTGCACAGGCGATAGGACCAGACGGACCAAAATTAGCTGGCCTACTATTTAGATATGTGGCTGTGACAGTGGAAGTGAGAGTAACTACACTAGAAGAACTGGAATATTTGGAAACCTTTGGAATATTGAGATGCGTAACAGAGATATTACTGGATGAAGCTTCTGATTTACTTGATTTGGAAACCTTGGTAATCGATAGAGATGACTTCGGTAGTAAAGGAATTTTTATTTCAGTAGCTCTGAACTTTGACTTATTAGCTGTTGATGATTTGCATGCCCCAGAGCCATAAAAAATACTGGAAGAAAGAGCTACCCCGCTTTTTGAGATGTCTATAGATTCTTTAGATGGCTTTTCAGTAGTTTCATCTTCATGGTTAGAAGCATCCGTTGATGATACATCTTCCTGGTCGTTCATGTAAGAATCCTTTGGGTTTCTCTTCAGTTCAGAACTGCTTACTTTGCTAGAGTCAACGACATCTGTATTTTGATTTTTAGATTTGTCGTAAATTGATGGAATAAAAAGAGGAGCACTGCGAGGTTTCTTAACATTATCTTGCTCAGATGCGGCAATAGGTGCATAAGGCAGTTTTCTTTCAATGAGTCGAGAATTTTTGCTGACACCCTTTGGGGGAGACAGTTTGCTAATTTTGGCACACAGTGTTGAGGAAAGAGAAGTGGTGGTAGTGCTTATTGTATCATAGGTAGTAGTGGTGGTGAGTTGGGTGCAAAGAGAGACAGTGGTGGAGATGCTAACATTAACACGTGGATCACACACCTCACCTACTTGCCTCTGCTTTTTGCAATCAGCAACTGTAGCCGTTGCTATGTTCTTCAATCCTCTCAAGAAAAGCGGTTGGTCATCAAATGTTTCTCCACTGATCTTCTTCCTTGTTAAATTTTTCACCACTTCACTCAGTTTCTTACCTCCAGCGTTCTTCTTGATAGTTGATTTAGCATCAGCACCTTTATCAGAGTTTCTTCTCATTCTTTTCTCTGGACTCTTGTTTCCTGTGGCCAAATCTGTTTCCAGTTTGTCATAATGGCTCTCATCGATATTTTCACCAAAGTCTTTCGCAACAGATCCCAACACTTCATTCAATCTATTTTCTTGGGGGTTGGCAGAAGTTCGTCTTCTAGTTGAAGACACCTTTTTCTTTAGCACGCTTATGGATGTAGGTTTTGACTGTATTTTAGAATCAACTATTTCACATGTGCTTACAACTGGATTAGAACCAACTTGCAATATGCTAGTGTCATCTTTGAACACAGTGGAGAGAGTGCTTTCAACTGCAGTAGCTTGATCAGAAGTGTCTTCATTCTTTATTGAAACAGGAATACATTTTCTTCTTGTGATCAAACTATCTTCGATCTCATCATCAGAAGAAAAGATTTCAGTTTTAATAGAAGAATTAAGTAAAGAAATATTACCACCGGTGCTAATTTGTAAAGGTCCTTCACTTTCCGTATCAGAGGAATGACTGTCACTGATGAGCTGCCTTGTACCAGAGTGTCTCTCAGTCTGTCCTATTCTCTCACTTCGTTTCGTGAGTCTCTTATTTCTCTGCTTCTTTGGAGCTTTCAATGATTCAGAATCATCTGATGTATCACTTCTTGAAGACTCATTCAAATGTTTGCGGTGGAATGATTCTTTACTGGAGCACTCAATGGTGGAGGAACTTCTGGTTTTTGTGACTGCTATACCTAAATAGAATGGATAAATCATGAAAATTAAAATCAGTTGCATGCAAATTAAAATCTAACAGAATAAGAAGTAGGTAGGTAATAGTATTATATCAATATAAAGAATGTAATTTACCTGAATTTGATCCGGATATTTGGTCAACTGATTGCCTCGTACGTCTGAAAAGGTAGATACGATTACAAAATGAAAACTGAAAAGAACTAGCAACTTCAGTTGTATGATACACTTATTTACCAGTCATAGTAAAATACAACTTCAATCCCCAAAATCATTAGGTACCATATGCCACATCTCTCAAATGGTTCCCACTTACCTGGCTATAGTTGGAATGAAGTTGGGTGATGACTGTCTGGAGGGAGGGGCAGACCTAACACACCGCATAACCTCTCTACTCGGTGTCACACACCTCACAGTCACATCACTCTTAACACCGGGGTGAGACTGGCGAGTGTTTCTGTAGGGCACTTCGTTGGTTGCCCTCTGAAGGCGCTTGGAGAAGTTAGTCTTTGGAGATAGAGAAGGAGAGGAGCAACTGGAGACGTAAGGAGAGGAGTTTGAGGCACCACTGTTGCATCTCGCCCTTGGAGTTGGTATGGTCACTGACAACTGAGACACGTCTGGTTTGACATCATCTGTAAAAGAATTGGCAACATTTCATATTCAATGTACAGAATATAGATATTAGAGTAAAAACAGTTCTACCTCTTCACTTACAAGTTAACATGGCACAAAATCAATTTCTTATCAATTTACATTTTTGATTTATGTATAGCACAAGTCACAACTCATCACAAAAATAATTAGTAGTTACACACTTTTGCTCTTTGTAAAGCAAAATTCCAAATTAACTTGAATAATGTAATGAAGAATACTTTCTGGAGACGAGACACTGTCAACAGTCACACAAATTTAATCATAGCTGTATTAAAGGTACCCTCCACTTAAATTTTCATTAATTTATTCATTAGACTTAAAGTTACTGGTTATAAAACTGCAAAACATTTCAAATTTAGTTCTATATAGTTATTGAAATATGTAGTTAATTTGAGTTGTTTGGGTCCAATATCCCCGTTCAATACGGACTAAGGGAACTCATGACTCACGATCAAAAGCGCGAGTTTTGATGGGGTTAGCACTACCCTCCAATTTACAAGCAATGAAAAAAGATGGCTTACATCAGAGAAATACAAAAAATAATAAAACTGATATGTATCATAAAGGGCTACCATTATGTGCATTAGGTCTCGCACCTAAACACTATTCATTAGCCTAAAAAACTAAATTAGACTCCAAAAAGTACTTTAATACAATTAAATATTCTATAATATGAGAGATATTTAGTACTTAGGTGAAGTTCTATTTAAATCTATCAAACTGTTGGACTGTGAAGTTTGAGTGTGAATATTTATTAAATAATTAATACAAGCGGATACTTCATCAACTGTGATATGTTAAATAACCTCAGTTCTACAAATTTAAAGCATTTCTAGAGAAATTTCAATTTATATTAGCATGGAGAGGACTTTTAAGTAAATTGAACACTCCCTGCTGTGCTATTAGAAACTAAATTCCTTTGAATGACAGAAAGTTGTTCATTTGAACATCTTATATACTTTTCACTCACCACCATCTGCATTACTGTTATGAGAGGGTAACCTTCCACTCCTTCTTGCATAGAAAGTAACATTCTCCTCCTTTCTGACCATCCTCAGTGCCCTAGTACTTCTCCTTCTTTCCTCCTCACTCTCCTCTTGCTTTACTTCCATCTTTACCTCTGAAGAGGAACTTCTCTTTTTACTCTCCGAAGACAAATTAGCATCCGTCTGGTCTGAGGAGCTGCGAGTTGCTCTCTCTCTTGATGCAGAATTAGGTGACTGGGATTTGGCACCCAATCTGAAGATTTAATGCACATTATTACTAAAAGAATGAAGGATAATCTCATTGTTAACTTCCTGGATAAAGAATTTAGCAACTAGTATAAGCAATAAAATTTACTCCAAGAATTCAATGAAACTGTCAAAAGTTACTTACCGCATCAGAATTCTAGAGACTTTAGGCTTTGCTCGAATAGCAAATTTAGCTTTCTTGCGTGCAGCCAAGGTGGCAGGAGACAGTTGTGTTCTATATATTCTCAGAGAGTTAGGTTTGTCTGAGTCTTGACAGGTGCTTCTAGATCGCACCAATGTTGGAATCTCTCTATGTTTCTGATAATCAAAACTTTTGGATCTAGTCACTGTCTTATCACTAGGTTGCTTTTTATCATCTTGTTCTTGGCTGTCTAGAAGCTGCTGTCTCCTCTCTGCCCTCTCTCTTCTCTCTAGAGAATTGGAAATCTTCTTCTCTGGACTGATACGTCTAACATTACTGGATCTTGTCAACCTCTTCGAACAATGTCTAGAAGCCCTTATACTCTTACTTTTCAATTCTAATGCTCTTTTCAACAATTTCTTCCGTGCATTCAAAAGTCTAGAGGAATGTTTTTCCTTTAAAGATTTCAATCCTGGGGAAGAAGTCACGCAGGTTTTGTTAGGTCTGACCTCCACCACAACATCAGACTGTTTGGCTTTGCTCTCTTTAGACAAGAGGCTGTTGGAGTCATCAGTTGAAAGTCTACTTTTGATATTAGGTCTATCATTTTCTTTTAGTGGCTTCTGATGGGACTGCTTGAAAGGCTTTGGTGGAGTATTAAAATGATCCAAGCTTGGAGGTAGTAATGGAGTACCTGTAAAAAAATTGATTGGATAGGATAAGTAACTATTTACATCTCAGACTTGTAAGATAGTTGAACAGAAGTCATGAAGCTTTGGAGATAGTTTTCATATTAAAACACCAGAGGTAAGCTTTTTAAATCTGATTTAAAGACTTTATTCTTTTTATTCAATAGCTAAACTATCAAAATGATCTCAAAGATACACCTGTCATAATTTGAGAAATAGAAGTGACAACTTACCCCGAAAACAAAGGAATGTTAGAAAATCTTCTGTCTTTGGCCGCACTGGCAACACCAAATCCTCTACAGATTCCATTCCATCAGCTGGTGATATAGTAAAGTCATTAGCTTTCTGACCAAAAAAGGAATCCTTGGAGGACTTATCAATTGAGGATTTACAAGAAGAAACTATAGAGGAGTTATCACTGGCAGAAACATCCACAACATGACTCATAGGAAGTACTGGCGCTCCTTGGGCAAACTTTCTCTGAGCCTGAACACGCGGCCTGAAATAAACAAAATCAGTCGCCTAAAAACAAAGATTTAGTGAAGTCATTGATTAAAATTAAAGAAGTGTTATCTAGTGTGATATTTTGATTAAAATTGAAGAGAAGTGTTATATAGTGCAATATTTTGATTAAAATTATAAATGAGTGTTATCTAGGGTCAATACATGCTATAATATATTCTAAATATTTTTTGAATGGACTATTAAGAAGGAAAAGGGATTAACTGTCAAGAATGAACCATTATGATGCATTAAACTTAAAACCATGAATGCAGGTGGCAAGTAGTAAATTAAAGCCATTGGTGAATAATGAATTTAAGGGAGAGAGAGAAAGAAGAAACCATAAGTGTTACCTTTTAGGCAGAGAATGCACAAGATCTAAAGAAAAGGAGCGGTTGCCAGAAACCTCTTTGCGTCTTTTTCGCGTGTCCATCTGTTACAGGAATTAAAATTGAAATTAAACTATGTGCAGCAATTCTTATTAATTTACTAATGACTAAATTAAGATGAGAGAAATTTGAATAATTTTCCTAACAATTCACTGTTTTGAGAGAAAAGATTTCTGGGGTTTTGAATATTTATATTATTGAATATAAGTCCATGATATGAAGCATCAAAAAGAATTCTGATAAGTCACTTAAAATAATTGATGATTTTTTATTGGATGTGTGCAGTTATGAAAGAAATGTCCCACACACAGTATTAGATTTAACAATTTGAATAATATTAATTGTATGAAAAGAATTTATGTTTCAAAAATCTCAAAAAGTCTAAATATTATCGCATTAAATATTAACCCAACAACCAATGAAAAAAATGAATAGATAACTTTGGCACAAAATGATGAATAAGCTGAAGTTAATAACTTTAAAGTTATACCTGTGGATACCAAAGAACATATACTGAATGAAATCAACCATTTCATTTGAAAGAGTATTTATCTAAGAAGTAAATCACTAGTTAAAGTGAACCCTTTCACCTGTGACCAGTAGTACTCTGACTATGAAATATACTCTGGGGTTTGAAAAGGTTAAAGTGTGGCAAATAATTGAGCCTAATAAAAATACATATTTTATTAATTTTCAATTATTTCATAGCAAAACTGAAAATAAACTTTGTATTCCATAAATTCACTAATTTAGCATTTGTTACAATACTACTGACTATAAGTGATTCAATAGGACTAATTGGGGCAGACTGTACAAATTGATTAAACTGTTGACCAAGAAATCATCTATTTCAGTTTCTGTTCTCAGCAAAATGCATGCAAATATAGGAGAAGATTAATTAATTAAAGATTGTTCATTTAGAAAATATGAAAAATGTACCATATTCTTCAGAAAGGTAATTGGTCAATACCATGTCAAATCAGTCAATTCTTCAACAAATTCATTCCCATGGCACTAGTGAAATGATGCCACTCATTTAGCTACAAACCACAGGCTGTAGAAACTGGAATAGAGTTCTCCCAAGAAATTCCCACGCAAAAATGAGTCGAGTGTTTGACCAAATATATATTCATTCACTTATACAGTACAAATATCAAGAACATAACATAGGAATGTAGTATATATTTATGTTTTTTATTCTTTCTTTATTTCAATCAATTATCAGCCTATCAAAACAAAAGTGAAATAATTATCCAATATCACTAGGTATTCATCTACAAATTATAATTTGAGTATTTCATCAATAAAAGTGAAAATTCCTTCACAGACTATTTTATTATTGCAATTCTATAGAATTGCATCAACCTACACCAAAATTGTTTTACCTTGTGGCTTGTCATTATTGTCAACTTTTCTGTGGTTATCGGATATTACAAATTACACTGAAATTTTTTTGTTAAAATTAATAATATATCTTATTCTCTAGGTACCTAATTCAATAAAATTCCCAAAATATCTTAAAAGATTTAGGTGAGTTGGTAACTAGTTTTAAACATTATAAATTATCAATAAATGTTAACCTAACTTTAGCTTTCTAAAACTCTAATCTATAACACGCTGTAAATTACATGCTTAGTATTAAAATAACACAAAATCCGAATTCATTTAATGTAACTACCTAGGTACAAATGTTCGGATATGCACTCAACTGACAGTAACAGACACAATATCTACATGGTACATCAAACATGTCTGATGTTCACTGTTCAGATGAGTTTAGTTCAGTATATGTGCTACTCTGTCGCCAGATAATTCAGGAGACTAATTTTCCAATTTGTAGAGATCTCTTACTTTGTTTGTAGCAAAATTAATGGAAAATAGGGATTAATTCAGAAGAGTTCATAGCAAAATTAATGAAAATATAGGAAATAATTCAAAATTGTTTGTAGAGAATATTGCAAATATCTCCCATATTCAGCAGATTGTCTAATTTCAAGGCCTCAATAGTCGCCGGATAAACTTCACAACTTCATGCATCTCTTGCAGACTGGCAAACAGATTAAGAGACCTCTACGAACACTTTACCAGTCTTCAGTCCATGTCACATTTTAACATTTTCTGTGCAATAAATACTTCATTACATCTAATGATGCATTTAAAATGAATATAAGGCAAAATAGAGGATTTCATCAGTTTTCTTAAATTCTTCAACTTTCTTGGAGGAACAGTGACACAAAACATAAATGTACCACTCTGTGTATTTGATGGTAAATTGAACCATTGATTTTTGGTGAATAAATTGGGAAAATGTTGGTGGATCAGCCAAATTATATGAAATTGTTGGTGGATTTTTTCAGCTTTATGAGAAGTCAGTGGGATTTTGTGCACAAAATACAGATTGGATGGCCAAGTAAAATAGTATGTCTCATAAACTCGCCATTTGTCTCTCCAGCTCTCTCTAAAATTCAACAAATTCTCTCCAAAATGATCAAATTTTCATAAATTCTCTCCAAAATAACATTGTAGCATAGGAGAAAAATAGATATAAAACTCGCCATTTGCAATTGAAGGGCTCAAAATAACTCACAAACTCGCCATCAAAATGGCGAGTTTGGACATGCTTCATTACTTGGTTGGATGGTATAAAGTACTAATGTCAGTTAAAACTTAAAGCCAATTAATTAGCTTACATTTCAATATATTCTAATGGTCAACAAAACAGAGTCTCAGAGTCAGATATATGTAATCAACTAATTGGCTTTAATTATTGAATTAATTTCTATTTTCTCATTATAATTTAAACAATTTTGGCTTTAAATTTTCATAAATGAGTCAAATTGGCTTGGCTCCAGTCCAAGTAATGAGGCATGTCCGTTTGTGACAGTTATTTTGAGCCTTTCAATTGGAAATGGCGAGAAATATCTATATTTCTCCTATGCGACAATGTTATTTTGGAGATAAAAATGGAGAGTTTAAAAAATTTAAAATTAATTTCTATGTTCCCATGTTAATTTTTGCTTGAAATCTTCAAAAATTGAGCCAAATTGGCTTGGCTCAGAATTTTTGTAAAATTTTGGCTTACAAATTACCAGCAACTAAACATGGCAAAGCATGCACAATCAGTCTTCGGATATTTAATTTTTAGAGCAATTTCTCCCCAAATAGTCCAAAAATCTCTAATAACATTATAACTACATGTAAACAGTAAACATAGAAATTTTCCTCTAAAACTGAAACATGGATTGATCCGATTGGCCAAGTAAAATAGTATGTCTCATAAACTCGCCATTTGTCTCTCCAGCTCTCTCCAAAATTCATCAAATTCTCTCCAAAATGATCAAATTTTCATAAATTCTCTCCAAAATAACATTGTAGCATAGGAGAAAAATAGATAAAACTCACCATTTGCAATTGAAGGGCTCAAAATAACCGTCACAAACTCGCCATTAAAATGGCGAGTTTGGACATGCTTTATTACTTGGCCGATTGCCAGTCTGTATTTGGTGCACAAAATTCCACTGACTTTTTGAAAAAGCTGAAAAAATCCACCATAAATTTCCACTAATTTGGCTGATCCACCAAAATTTTACCCATGATTCTTCCACCGAAAATTAATGGTAACATATGAATAAATAGCTAAAAATCCACCGACTTTGCCAGAATATTATTTTCAATGGAGAAAAATTCCACCGACATGTCGGTGGAATTTACCACGAAATACAGACTGGGCCGATTGGAGGGAAAATTCAATTCTTGGTGACTATTTTCTAATTAATTCCTTTGTTTACATGTTATTATTGGAGACATATTGAAGAAAATTGGCCATTTTGGAGACAAATTTGAAATTTTTAGGAGACTAATTGTCCTGAAATATGAAATCTTGGTGACAGATGAAATATGAAATCTTGGTGACAGATGAAATATGAAATCTTGGTGACAGATTTGACACACTTTGCAGACTGCCGACTGGGAATCGAGAAATTATCGAATGAAACTGCTCTGAAGTGAATAAATAAAATGTAAACAAAATCATTAATTTTAATTAAATTAATTTCAAAATGATATGCACAGAACTTATGTGAAATGTGGCTTCTAGTTCTACCTCTAGTTCTACCTTAATGATCTAATTCTATCATCAATATGAATACAGAATAATGAATCTTTAATTGACTTTAAAGTTTAAACATCATTCATCAAATATGTACCTAGTTAGATGATCTATAGATCATAGAATAATGCTATAGGTAGGTACCTAATAGATTTATTTCTAATTTTATGAAAATTTCAGATTTTATTTCAATAATATTGAAATAAATGATATTTCAAAACATACATCAATGTCAATTTGCAGCACTGGATTTTAAACTTCACTTTCACACCCTGAACTTCAGTAGCTTCGACAGTACCTAATTATACACAAACTATACAACTTATTCTATCCAACTCACAATTCTATTAAATCACTAAATAAGGTTTACCTTATTGAGTCTAATATATAAGTAACACAACTAAATAATAAAGCATTTTAGTCAATAAATTCACACGTTATGTGATATTCTGTCCATTGTTTTGCTTTTTAATTGTTGATGCTTCCGCCAGAGGGCGATGACAGTGGTACCAACTTTTGATAAGAAGAGTCCTTGCAGGCTTACCAATAACAGCTACTTGAGATCAATTCTATTATTATATGGACAAATATTTCATGCAATCAACATGTTAACAGTATAATTGACTGATCGTATGTATTGTTTTGTCATCTACAGATTTTACCCACTATCAATAAAAAAATATACTTTCCATAAGTCTGTAATAGAGTTGGGAAACTTGCGACCACAATATTTCCATTCACCGATTATCTCGCTCAGAATTTAATGAATCAAATTTAATACTTGAATTGGCATTTGGTGTCTTAGAAATATGATTTTTATTGATATTGTGAAGACTTCTATGTAAAGGATATTCTGATTTTCTAGAAAAGTTTTTGGAATACCTACGTGTATACCTAAGTATTTATTATATTCCAAAAGGCCTATTTAACAAAGTTGATCAGCAATAACTTAAATATTACCTATTCAATAATTTATTTCTAATTAATAGGTAAGTATAAAGTATGGTATATCTAATTTTCATATATAAGATATTTTATCATGATATGTTAGAATAAATATTAATTAGTTAATGATAATTTGATACATTTCAGCCCAATTAATGTAAATACATGCACTTTAATAGAAAGATTTTTAATTGTTTACGTAGGTGATAGGCTCTCAAAATGTCTATTTATATTCTTAGTAAGCAATAATTAATCTAATTTGTAAAATATATATACACAATAGGTATACATTAATTTATAAACGATATCTAGTATTGTACCTAATTATGAATATTACACACGGAACGAACTGTGAAACAAAAAGCAAATAACTATTAAACTATATGTATAACATATGGTCTCGGGAAACAACCTGATCAATATTTATCTCTATATAGATAGCTCTATTTCGAAATACATAATGATTATTGAGATGAAACAGGATATTTAATATAAATTACATTTCATAATTAATTATGTATACTGATTCAATTAAAAACAGAGGACTTTTATATATTTCACTCGAATAATAAAAATAATGTTATGTTATATAATAGAAACCTATTTTCTCTGGAAATACACATACTTATTATATCATTAACTAATTAAAGTTTATCAATAATACTATTTTAAAATATATCATATTAGAATTAGACGATCCCTTTAAAACACTGTTTGTATACTGTTATAAATTATGCAATAGTTACTAACTCGTAGATCTGATTGTACAGAAAGAAAATATTGGGAGCAATGGTCAGCATCTGCGTGTTGAAGACTCATCATCATGCCATTGTAGACACTGGCACAGTTTGTTGCTGACAATTAAGTCAGCAACAAACTATCTATATTTTTGTGTATTTATCCATTCTTTTTACTGTTTTACATACATTACATCAGGTTTTATTCCCGCTGTGTTTTGGTAAGTTTTTGACTGGTTGTTGTAAAAGGTTTTGATAGCTGTCAGATCCACTCCTTGAAAGATAAATATATCATAATAAATAGGTATTGTAGTAGAAAATAAACATAAAGAGAAACACTATATGGAGAGAACTTTCTGTTTGGGCCACTGGATCGTCCCGTTAGTTCTCGGATAGCAGAAAGATCGAGTTGCATGCACCAGATATATCGGAATAATGTGATTCTCCCTTTACTTCGGGTCCAGATGAGACTTGGTCAGTCAACAAAAAGGTGGGGGAAGTATTTAAATCAGACTTCATATACCAACGGCAAGAAGGATCTGTAACAGGGCGATGACCACCTTCACTCGTAGAAAAAAAGGCAAGGCCACGGCATGTTCTGGCGAGATGAAATCGACCCTCTCATGGCAGGAACTTCTTATCTAACATAAACGGAAGGTGAGACCTCCAGGAAACCTCCAGGAAAAGTGAATTTGAGAGCCATCTATAGCAATATGACTTACGGAAAGTCATTTTATTGTGATATTCCTAAAATTGTTTCCGTGAAAAATAGTAACTCTTCATTAAAATACAATCACTATTGTCAATAATATACTTTAAATAATATTTTTACATTTAAAATGATTTGTGGAAAATGAAGACATGAACTTTCTTATCTATGTGTGCGCATTAAGTTCCATAAAATATGAATACACGGTATGTAGGTACACACCATACACAGCGAGATTGAGAACTCCTAAAAAAAGTTATGAGACGGCAAGGTGCGTTTGTCCTTTTGATAAATAAAAGTTAGCTAAAGTTTTCTCACTAGCCATGACAGAAGCCTCTGTGAGTCACATTGCTATTCTACTCACAACTTGTCAAAGACACAAACTTCGATACCCTGAGGCATTCAATGTTTTCCTTCATTTATTATTATATATTAATTTAGAACAACATATAAACCAAATTGAGACCTCGCTCTTGCTCTTAATTAATTATTATTTATATAAATGTTCCAGTAATCTATCTCGTTATTATAAAGGTGTTCATTTCATTGGATTAAAATGTATGAGTTGTACGTGATTTAAATGGTGGATAAAAACGAGAAAAATATATAAATATTTATTATTATGAAATTTGAAACTGAAGAAATAATTTAAGAATTTTTCTATTGCTTCCTTTCTTAATATTGTTTTCAGATAAACTAAATTCTACTGAAATTATCATATATATGATATCGCACTACATTTCTTATATATGTACTGGAAATAAATCAAAGTATTCAGTTAATTCAGGACCGTACGACGCAAGGTTTTTTAAGTCAGCCAATAATTATTATTTGGTATCCATGATACCTGCAGGTATCATGGATACCAACTAAAAATTATACGATTTATATCGTTTTTTCTTATATTATTGTGGAAAAAGTAGGAGGAGCTTAGCAAAATGTCTTGTGGAAAGATTTAAAAAACCCTGCGTGTGTACGGTCCTTTATACTTTAATGGGTGGTAAGAATTTCTTTACCGGATAGTACACAGAGAAAAAACCTCTATAAACTTTATGCATCGAATGTATAAAAGTTAATGTTGAAAGTTAAAGTTCAAATCAAATGGAACTTCTAATATATGTCTCAGAGAATTATATATAGATATATATTTCAATCCACTGCCATCTGGTTAATAGACTTCTTTGGTCAAATTATTAGAAGTAGAAGTATTAAGATTTCTAAGTTATTTTAAAGTGTTTAAATTATTGCCAATTGGATTATATTGTTAATATGGAAACTATTGAAATAAACTTGTAATTTTTTAATTTAGCAGAAATTTAAACCTTTAAACCTTATGTTTTGATCGGCCTTTATTTATTTCTAATCTCGTTATCACAAATTAATGGTAATCTTGTTCATTTAAGGGCAACGGACTTTTTTTTTTTACTGTTCTAATCCCAGTATGTGTTATTACCTACATATTGTTAAATTCTCAACATAAGAAATATTTAAACATATATTTTTTAAATTCATCGAAATGAATTCTAATAAATCTATGAAAATATTGAACAATGTTATGTATTGAGTTTTACAATAACTGGTAAAATTATTCCAAACAATTTGTCACGAGTTTCCGTCTTTCTCAAGACATTACTTCAAATTTTTCCTCATTATCATTTTCCGATAGTCTGTGATTGTCCTCGACAGCGAAGAAAAAGAATTCTCCACCAGACCAAATCTATTCATCTCTCCAACAGAAGCCGCAAAGAACTTCTTGTCATTTTTAGAAGACAAATGAATACATTTTGAAATAATAAAAAGACGCAATTGAACCACAGCTGTGAATAAAAACTATTAAAATTATCTTACTGAATAGGTACTATTTCAATAGAATATTAAGATTATTATTAATTATAAATGAATTATCATTAAAATATTTATTGTGATGGTATTAGAATGGTTGAATTTTTTTATTCTGGCTTTACACCAAAAATGTATCATTAGTAAGGTTGCGACAATATGTTTTTAAAGTCATTGATCCAAAAATATTATAGACGGAGAGTATTAAACAGTGTTGAATGGTTCAAAACCAGCGGTATATAATATTCGACACCATTTCATTTCGTCTATGAAATTCTAAAAGATATATGATTTTAAAAGCATAATGTCACAACCCTAATCATTAGTCGCCACAATATTGATCTTCCATGCAAAACACACCAATTCTTTTGTTCGTTATTTAAATATCCAGAGTGTTGGTATGTGATGGTTAGGATTTCTTTTCCGTGTTTTAGTTTCCGTGAGTCTAATTACAGAGCATTGGACATGCGATCACACGGGGTGCCTATCACGATCCACATCCACAATGGTAACTTCACTACATTGTATTTTAATCTACCTATTACAGAACGTGACGTCATTATTTCTAAAGTTTTTAGGAGAGAGTTTAACTTCCAATCATTAATTATTATCATATCACAGCGTTTTAATACTATTAGATAGTTTTCATTATCGGTTAAATTTGATTTAACTTCACTGATGTCACAATAAGAAGCTTCTTTACGCGCGACAATTCAATTCCTTTTTATTCACGGTGTATCATTCCGCCGCTTAATCTATACAGCTTTTCAGGTCAAAAGAACATGCATGCACATTGTAAAGAATTAAGCTGATTATGTCTTCATTTTCAGGGATTAAAACCACATTGCACGATAAAAATGATTAACTCTAATTCATAGAATAGTCTTTGTCGATTTTTTTGGCCAGTTTGTAGTTATGTAATATTATATAATGATATTAAACTGTAGGATTGAACAGTTTGAAATCTAATCTTTATAAAAACAACATGCAATTGTAAAATTATATAATTCCGTTAATTTATGTATAAATGCATATACGATCCAATTTCCTGTTTATAGTTATAATTCATTTACAATATTAATTTATTCTAAGCATTTGCATTCATTAATTAAAAGCATAACTATCACATATATATTCATCACAAGCAAAACAATCTTTTCAATATAATAATGCTGAGTTAAAAGAATTACTTTGCAATTATAGGTAGCTTCGAACTATACTCATGAACAGTAAAGATTATATAAGATATATGATATGTAACACACGAATTAGTTAATAGTGGCCTCAGTACTGGATTGCTATTTCTTTAAAGTGGCCTCAGTACCGGATTACGATTTCTTTAAAGTGGCCTCAGTACTGGATTGTTATTTCTTTAAAGTGGCCTCAGTACTGGATTACGATTTCTTTAAAGTGGCCTCAGTACTGGATTGCTATTTCTTTAAAGTGGCCTCAGTACCGGATTACGATTTCTTTAAAGTGGCCTCAGTACTGGATTGCTATTTCTTTAAAGTGGCCTCAGTACCGGATTACGATTTCTTTAAAGTGGCCTCAGTACTGGATTGCTATTTCTTTAAAGTGGCCTCAGTACTGGATTGCTATTTCTTTAAAGTGGCCTCAGTACTGGATTGCTATTTCTTTAAAGTGGCCTCAGTACTGGATTACGATTTCTTTAAAGTGGCCTCAGTACTGGATTACGATTTCTTTAAAGTGGCCTCAGTACTGGATTGCTATTTCTTTAAAGTGGCCTCAGTACCGGATTGCTATTTCTTTAAAGTGGCCTCAGTACCGGATTGCGATATCTTTAAAGGGGCCTCAGTACCGGATTGCTATTTCTTTAAAGTGGCCTCAGCACCGGATTGCGATTCAGCTTAAAGTGGCCTCAGTACCGGATTGTGATTCAGCTTAAAGTGGCGTGCAATAAAAAGTTTCATAGACTCAGTAAATGGAAGAGCTTCGCTTCCGGACTTTGAACTCTAAAGCTCTAAAATTGAGAAGAGATATTAAATTAAAATAGGAATGCTTTAAATGTATTTGCCGTAAGTGAGCAACGTAATATTTGGTGAAATAAAGACATTTTTAGTTCCTCATTATATAATATATGGATAAATTACTTGGATGTTATGTTATGTTGGTTTAAATATTCATTACAATACGCTATGTAAACATTTAAGATATAATTAATAAATTCTTTTTAGGTCTTATAATAATTTCAAGCAAACTTAGTAATGTATTTATAGAAATAGTTATTGACCTCTTGTATGTAACATGTAAACTATTACCTGCAAGCTAATGCCTGTAAGCTATTGCCTGCAGGCTAATGCCTGTAAACTATTGCCTGCAACCTATTACATGTAAGCTATTGCCTGCAAGCTAATGCCAGTAAACTATTGCCTGCAAGCTAATGCCAGTAAACTATTGCCTGCAAGCTAATGCCAGTAAACTATTGCCTGCAAGCTATTACATGTAAACTATTGCCTGCAAGCTAATGCCAGTAAACTATTGCCTGCAAGCTATTACATGTAAACTATTGCCTGCAAGCTAATGCCAGTAAACTATTGCCTGCAAGCTATTACATGTAAGCTATTGCCTGCAAGCTATTGTCTGCAAGCTAATGCCTGTAAGCTATTGCCTGTAAGCTATTCCCTGTAATCTAATGCCTGTAAGCTATTGCCTGCAAGCTATAAAATGTAAACTATTTCATGTAAGCTAATGCCTGTAAGCTATTAACTGTAGTTCTAATACAGTGACTGTAGTTCTATTACAGTGACTGTAGTTCTAATACAGTGACTGTAGTTCTAATACAGTGACTGTAGTTCTAATACAGTGACTGTAGTTCTAATACAGTGACTGTAGTTCTAATACAGTGACTGTAGTTCTAATACAGTGACTGTAGTTCAAATACAGTGACTGTAGTTCTATTACAGTGACTGTAGTTCTAATACAGTGACTGTAGTTCTAATACAGTGACTGTAGTTCTAATACAGTGACTGTAGTTCTAATACAGTGACTGTAGTTCAAATACAGTGACTGTAGTTCTATTACAGTGACTGTAGTTCTAATACAGTGACTGTAGTTCTAATACAGTGACTGTAGTTCTAATACAGTGACTGTAGTTCAAATACAGTGACTGTAGTTCAAATACAGTGACTGTAGTTCAAATACAGTGACTGTAGCTTTAAGTAGCAAAGTCTTTTAAAGTTTCCATCAAATCTTATAAGTAGATTATATAAGTTTGGTGGAATGGGGAGAGGTAGATAAAGAGTGGATATATTTTGACTACGCCTACTCAGACCTACAGCGACCTACTCAGACCTACAGCTGCCTACTCAGACCTACAGCTGCCTACTCAGACCTACAGCTGCCTACTCAGACCTACAGCAACCTACTCATACCTAAAGCAACCTACTCAGACCTACAGCGACCTACTCAGACCTACAGCAACCTACTCAGACCTACAGCTGCCTACTCAGACCTACAGCTGCCTACTCAGACCTACAACAACCTACTCAAACCTACAGCAACCTACTCAGACTTACTCCAACCTACTCAGACCTACTCCGACCTACTCCGACCTACTCCGACCTACTTCGACCTACAGCTACCTACTCAGACCTACAGCTACCTACTCAGACCTACAGCTACCTACTCAGACCTACAGCTGCCTACTCAGACCTACAGCTGCTTACTCAGACCTACAACAACCTACTCATACCTACAGCAACCTACTCAGACCTACTCCGACCTATTTCGACCTATAGCTACCTACTCA
The DNA here is from genome assembly GCA_947561585.1 of Caprella mutica. Lineage (NCBI taxonomy): Eukaryota > Metazoa > Arthropoda > Malacostraca > Amphipoda > Caprellidae > Caprella > Caprella mutica. The sequence continues at coordinate 56,592 of CANNZV010003441.1, forward strand.
GACCTACAGTGACTTACTCAGACCTACAGCTACCTACTCAGACCTACAGCTACCTACTCAGACCTACAGATGCCTACTCAGACCTACAGATGCCTACTTAGGGGTCTAGGAGAATTTATCGCAAGCAATTGTCCGAATGGAAAATAGATCGAATAGACCAGCTTATACTAATCACAGAGGAAGGATAAATACGTATTTACAACAAAACAAAACTTGCACATTATTTTAAATTGTATTATTTTACAATAATTGACATTTAATGTATCCTTATCAAGTTATTCATTGCTTTTTTATGCGTACCTAACCTACCTTTCATTTCCATTGTCTTCCCATTTTTAAGCTCACAGACTGTCTCATAAGAGAGCAAATGGCGACAGAAACAAGAATAGAGATGCATAATGCTGGTTATTCTCCACCGCAATAAACATAAAATATAAAAACTTAGCTGTGAGAATTCAAACCATTGTTCGAAAATATAGTCCTGATAACTCAATCATACAATATTTACTTGGATTGGCACATAATATAATTTGTAGCAACTGCTGGAACTACGGTTTATTCACTGATTGTTTTTTTTTCATATATAATCTATCTATGAAATTTGTACACCCATTCGTACATGACTGCATAGTTAGATAAAATTCTATATGCCAGTGTAGCTGCCACCAGTGTTTGTGTCCCTTTTCGTTACATTCCTTGATAAGTGACTGCATACACGGAGTAGCTTTTCTGAATCCATGAGCTTTGTTACCGACTGTGTTAGTTGACTTTGTTCATGAAGCCACTTTCCTTACTGACTGTTTCTTCCAGTCCCTTGTATTTAATTTCTTTTGATGTAAGTAATATGGCTTTTGGTTCCAAAGCAGACGTTAAACCTATGCTAAATTAATTAATTACTTAACTTTCATTTCACATGTTATCTAGAACTATCTAGATTCTAGAACTATGAAAACTAAGAGGTCTTCAAATTATCATAGTTTTCAAAGAATGTAATTCTCTGTTAAAGTAATACAGTTGATTGAAAAAAAGTTGTTTATTATATATAAATCATTGTAAGAAGATCTACTAATAGTATTATGTTACAAGTAAGTTTCTCTGGTAATCCATGGTTTAGTTATCATCGTCAATTAGTGTAAATCGATCTATTTTCAATTGCGATCAATTTTGGTTCGATCATTTCTCCATTCGATCAATTGTTGTGCGATCAATTTTCCATTCGATCAATTTTCCGTTCGATCAATTTTCCATTCGATCAGTTTTCCATTCGGTTAATTTTCCATTTGATCAATTATTTTCGATCATTTCTCCGGATCCCGTTGCTATACCTTCTTAGCGCAGTAGAAGAGGAAACCTACAGTAGGCCTACCTATACCTGGAAAATGTTCCCATAAATCATTTTAAAAGCCTGCAGTCTCAAATATTCCCTATATCGTCTACCTCAATAATTGCAATTAAAATTACAAAGCTCTAGTTTTAATTAGTTCAAAGCCACATTCATTAATTCGAAATAAGTTACTGTCATATCGCCTTTGTTTCAAATTAATTTGACTTATGAATAGAAAGAACGCAAAAAGATTCCCTTTACGTGCAATCATCTTTTCAAATTATTGGGGCAAATTTCAAAACTTGGAGTAACTTTTAATTAGTTTTTCAATCTTTTTTGTGCGGTCAGAAGCTTGACATATGTTGTGAAGTTAAATAACTTTTATGTTTGTTTGTTTAAACTATAATTATGTCTGTTTAAAGTTGCCTAATAAGAAAATTAGGTTGTGTTCTTAGAATGAAAAAGTTCTGGATTGATGTTCATAATAGAATTTGTGGGTAAAATGTAAACATGTTAATGGTAAGGAATTAACATGTAGAAAACTTAATATTTGATGGTTGAAAAAAAATTACTTAATTATTTTATTAAGAAAATTATAGTAGATATTTAATATGGTTAATATGTACCCAGAGAAAAAGTTATGGTGAGGCCATAGAAGATCTACTTGGGTATGTTCCGAGTTATAAGACACTTTCAAATTTCGATCATGTAAGAAAACATACATTAATTATATTTGAACTCATTATTATAATTATTATACATTTTTCTAATATGATCGAAATGTGGAACCGTCCGATAACTAGGAAGTTACCCTATCAGATTAAGAGGGGATATAATCTTCTATGTCCCCACTTTAATCTTCTGCCTCTATTAACAATAAACAGAGTGTTTTACAGAGTTTTTTACACGCTATACTGGCTTGTAATGGCACATGGAATTGCCACTTGGAGATTTCGAAAACAGGAATGGAATTGGGAATATTAGGAATCGGGATTATTAGGAATCGGGAATATTTGGATTCGGGATTATTTGGAATCGGGAATCTTTGGAATCGGGAATATTAGGAATCGGGAATAGTTGGAATCGGGAATATTTTGAATCGGGAAAATTCAGAATCGGGAATATTTGAAATTGGGAATATTTGGAATCGGGGATATTTGGAGTAGGAAAATATTAGGAAGCGGGAATATCTGTAATCGGAAATTTTTTGAATTCAATATTTTGGAATGGGAAATATATGGAATCTGATATATTTAAAATCGGGAATACCTATATGCGGAATAGAAAATATCTGGAATATGGAAATATTAGGAATTTTAAACATTTAGATTGGGACCGGAATATCTGAAATATGTAGAATTTTGTATCTAAAATATCTGTATTGGAATGAATTATCTTTTAATAACTCTTTGACTCTTTAGAAGGTATAATTCCTAATACCGTTCACCCACTAACATTTAACTTTTTATTCCTCTACTTCATGTTACATAGGTCTACTTTATTAGCTAGTTTAGGCCTATTTTATTAGCTATTTTAGGCCTATTTTATTAGCTATTTTCATGCGTATTTTATTAGCTATTTAAGAGGGGTAAAATCATTAATTAGAGCAAGGTGTGATGACATCATTTACAGTGTCGTTAAGGCTCATCACTACCTTCTTTGGGCGCTATTATCGCCCTTATTGCGGTCATTAATTGCTGTGTCTGACGCCAGGGAGAACATTAAACAAATTCTAAAACTTCGTCAACCTTTTCACTGTCTGGACTAGGTAATAAAGTATGCAAAAAGTATATTTAATAAAAAGGTAATATAATGTGTTACGTGTACCGTCGAACAGGCTTTTACTTATGATATTTTGAAGTCTTATTTGACCCGTCGGAACCAATATATATGTGTGTATTGAAAACGTTATTTCTTCATCTGGTACTGTCACACATGGTGTACCACAGGGCTCCATTCCGGGACCATTTCTGTTTCTCGTATTGATTAATGATCTTCCTTATTCTCCTGATGTATTTAAGAGGTCTAGGCTGATTTTCCGAAAATGAATTTGCCAAAACCAAATTTGAAGAAAACTAATTCGCCGAACCGAATTATCCGAATAAGTGTTTGCCGTGTGGTAAATTTCGGCATATTCATATTCGGAGAATCCAGTTTAGCGAATTAGTTTTCGGAGAATTCGGTTTCGGCAAATTCGTTTTCGGTCAATCCGCGGGATACCATTTATTTAAGTTTAATTACCTATAGCTTTTCCGCAAGGGATTCTAACTCTGCAAGTATTGTTGCCAATGAAAATATCAATAATGTTTACGATTTGGTGAGTGCAGACAAAACTAAGAATAAATATAATTAAAACTATGTATATTGCATTCAAATAAAGGAACTAAATGGAAATTCTGGAAATAAAATTAGGTTTGGATTATAACAGAACCTGTATTAGAAACAAAAATTCAACTCTCATATTGATTTGATTGTAAACTGGATTTTGAAGTCTTTGGGTATACTTAATAAAGTAAAGATATTTTCGCCAACAAATATAATGTTTAATCTATATTTCTCTTTAATTCATCCATACCTTAGTATGCTGTTATATGTCGGTATGGTGCTCCATGCTATCTTACGGATAAAATGTGTATTTTACAAAGGAAGTACGTACGTGCGGTGTATAATCTGCATGGACTATAATGCGCTCACGGAGTTGTATTTAGAATTATCCAAGATATTAACAGTATTTACTATTCCTTAGTTATGTAATCGAAATGTTTAAAATTTGTATGTATAAGACTCTAAATAGTGATTATGATCATGAACTATTAGTTTTACTCATTCGAAGCAGTGATGTACATTCTACGTGGGAATACTAGAAAAAGAGAATAACAATTATTCCATTTTATATAAGAAGTATCACACAGAATAGTGTCTTGTACAAGGGATAGAATTATGGATTGAACTTCAACCTAATATCAGATGTTTACCATCTTACAAGGGGTGTATTGTTGCAATGTTCTGAGTCCAGCAATTTGTCATATTTTCATGATATTCCTGGCTATAGTTTTTAATCTTCTTCACCTAATAATATCTATTGTACCTAATGCATATCTGTGCATTTTGAAATTATTGTTATTTCATGTTAGAAATTTCGCACTGTAATTAATGTGTTAGTTTATTCTGATTTAGATGGTAGGTTTCCATATAAATAGGTTGCCCAAATAGCCTTTGAGTTTAAAGGGCCGTGAAAAATGTATCCAAATTGTTGTACCCAGTTTGTAATTAACTTCATCACGTATAAATTGTTTCATATTGATGAAATGGTCAATTCATATACGTTATTTTTGTGAAAATCTAGGTAGCTAGGAGTCCTTTTTAAAAAATTTAAAATCTTTATCGTCAAAACTGAGCACTTTTGATAATTTAGGTTTGCGTGAAATAATTTTACGTGAAATTCTATATTTAGGTATGTCAAAAGAATTACTTTAGAACGAATCATTTCTGAACATTTTGTTATTCATGAAAAAAACATTTTGGACCTTTATGCAAGCTGCTAAATTTTGTCGAATCTGATTTGAAACACCCTGCTTATAGTAAAAAAATAAATAGATGTCATAGATATTATTATCCACTATTTTATCAGCTATTTTATTAGCTAATATATTATTATCCACTATTTTATTAGCATAGGTATTTAATAGGGTAAGTTAAGTAACGAGTTACTAGACAGTATCACATTATCGAAAATAAAAAAGTATAATTTAATATTCTAACTCGTTATTTTTTACTTTGTGATCGAATATGTTGAACAGTTCGATAACTTGGAACTTATCTTAAATGACGAATTAATAATTAAAAAAATTACAAGATACAATAATAAAACAATTAATTGAAGATAATCAATACAAACCACACACAATTTATAATAGTCATTGATCTTCCCTTTAAGTTTTCCTATCAATGTTTCAGTCAAAGCTACACAGTAAATCTGGGGAAGCTTTACCAGTTATTCTCCCGTGGGTTTCTTTTAATAATGTGAAGAGAAGGATTAGCGAGATAAACCTGAGGGTGTATCTTACAGTAGATATGATGCAGAAATGGAGTGGTGTGGAGTGGTATAGGGTACATCTATGATACAGAAATGGAGTGGTATAGGGTGTATCTATGATACAGGAATGGAGTGGTGTGGAGTGGTATAGGGTGTATCTATGATGCAGAAATGGAGTGGTGTGGAGTGGTATAGGGTGTATCTATGATGCAGAAATGGAGTGGTGTGGAGTGGTATAGGGTACATCTATGATACAGAAATGGAGTGGTATAGGGTGTATCTATGATACAGGAATGGAGTGGTGTGGAGTGGTATAGGGTGTATCTATGATGCAGAAATGGAGTGGTGTGGAGTGGTGTATGGTGTATCTATGATGCAGAAATGGAGTGGTGCGGAGTGGTGTATAGTGTATCTATGATGCAGAAATGGAGTGGTGTGGAGTGGTGTATGGTGTATCTATGATACAGGAATGGAGTGGTATATGGTGTATCTATGATGCAGAAATGGAGTGGTGTGGAGTGGTGTATGGTGTATCTATGATGCAGAAATGGAGTGGTGTGGAGTGGTGTATGGTGTATGTATGATGCAGAAATGGAGTGGTGTATGGTGTATCTATGATGCAGAAATGGAGTGGTGTGGAGTGGTATAGGGTGTATCTATGATGCAGAAATGGAGTGGTGTGGAGTGGTATAGGGTGTATCTATGATGCAGAAATGGAGTGGTGTGGAGTGGTATAGGGTGTATCTATGATGCAGAAATGGAGTGGTGTATGGTGTATCTATGATACAGAAATGGAGTGGTGTATGGTGTATCTATGATGCAGAAATGGAGTGGTGTATGGTGTATCTATGATACAGAAATGGAGTGGTGTATGGTGTATCTATGATACAGAAATGGAGTGGTGTATGGTGAATCTATGATGCAGAAATGGAGTGGTGTATGGTGTATCTATGATGCAGAAATGGAGTGGTGTATGGTAAATCTATGATACAGAAATGGAGTGGTGTATGGTGTATCTATGATACAGAAATGGAGTGGTATATGGTGTATCTATGATGCAGAAATGGAGTGGTGTATGGTGTATCTATGATGCAGAAATGGAGTGGTGTATGGTGAATCTATGATGCAGAAATGGAGTGGTGTATGGTGAATCTATGATGCAGAAATGGAGTGGTGTATGGTGTATCTATGATGCAGAAATGGAGTGGTGTATGGTGTATCTATGATGCAGAAATGGAGTGCTGTATGGTGTATCTATGATGCAGAAATGGAGTGGTGTATGGTGTATCTATGATGCAGAAATGGAGTGGTGTATGGTGTATCTATGATGCAGAAATGGAGTGGTATAGGGTGTATCTATGATGCAGAAATGGAGTGGTGTATG
>CANNZV010003442.1:0-63318 GCA_947561585.1 Caprella mutica
CATGTTTGCTGGGATGGAGAATTAAAAACACTAAAAACATGATAAACATAAAATAGACAATACATAATCCAAATTACAACAGTTTGGGTCACAAGGGACGCCACCCCACTTCTCTTCTATTCACCAAAGACAGCTTCAGGAACCCCTCGGGGCTTATTTACAATAAGCAGTTTAGAATAGATTCATAACAATAAATGAACTAGCCATCGAAAAATCACTTGATTGGTTATCCATTTCGTTTTCACGGTACTGGAGGAACACTGTTCAACAACCGATGTTCCAGTATCGCTTACTTTTCGTTCATCCAGTTCACAATCGCACTAGCGTGCCAATGCTCAATCGTAAATTTACAACTGCCGTAGTCCCCTATAAGTGTATTAATTATTGGTTATAGTTTAAAGGGAGCACTACGTACGTTATATAGAAAGGTACAATCCAATTGAATAGAAATAATTCCTACATATCTTTACGTATTATAAAACAGGAAGATAAGAAAATGAATTTCAAAATTTGAAACGATTTTTTTAAAACTACGTATCTGTTTTCGCACTTCTGGTCGAAGTATAAATTCAGATATCGTTTGGAAACAGACATGCCGACGTCAAGATGATGCTGTTAAAACCATGTATCGGTTTTCGTGTTTCTACTCGAAGTGTAATTTCAGATATCATTTAGAAACAGACATTCCGATATCTACTATGAGTCGAAATGGTTGCTAAGTCGATACCCACCGTTAGCGCTACGAATTCGACAGCAAACGGCATCGAATCGACATTCATATGTTTATTGGGTAGTTCTCAAGAACAGTCAATTAATGGAGGAATCAAGTCTAGCTCTGAGTTTGCAAGGATTTCTTCCTCAGTGTGAGCTGGTTTCAGTCTGTTGATGTGGACATTATCTTGTCCTCTATCCAGTTGTAGGGTAAAATATTCATCATATCTTTAGATAACCTAGTATGGTCCTTTGAATGCTGGGTATAATGATCTTTTTGACTCATTTCTGACAAAAACATGATTAGCTGTATTCAATCCTGGTGGAATATAGTGATTTGAACTGTAGCTTCTTTGCGACAGCGTCGAGATAGCATTCATTTGTGTCTTCAGTAAGTTGACATATTCCGATTGAGCTGTGGTTTCCTCATAATCGAATAGAGTTATTAGTTGTGATGGAAGCGTGAGAGTGCAACCATAAAGAAGTTCAGACGATGAATAGGGAAAGTCTGACTTTACTGCAGTTCGTAAATGGAGCTTAGTTAAGGGTAATATCAGTACCCAATAATGATTTCCATCGAGTTGAGCTCTCAGTGTTCGGTAAAATATTTCAATGATTCCGTTACCTTGAGGGTGATAAGCTGTTGTAGTGATGTGATGAATTCCTAGTGATTCGGTCATTTCTTCTAATAATGCAGACGTGAATTGGTGTCCTCGCTTGGTAGTCAGAGTGCGTGGAATTCCATATCGTGAGATCCATTGACTAACCAAAGCTTCACTTACTTTATTAGCGGTTGAATCCTTGATCGATATAGCTTTAGGCCATCTGCTGAATCGATCAATGATTGTTAATAGGTATGTGTAACCATGTACCGGAGATAATGGTCCTTCAATGTCAAGGTGAATAACTTGGAACTTTAGTTCCGACTCTGCAATCTGTTCTACTGGAGCTTTAGTATGTTTGATTACCTTGCACTTCTGGTAAGGGATGCATTTTTCTAATACACTCTTGACTGTAATGTGTAAGTTTAGAAACACATAATGTTTCTTTATCGTTTTTTTTTTACCGTAGTGCGAATTCCAGTATGAGCAGGTAAATGGAATTTCTTAATCATCTCATCCACCATAGTCTTGGGAATGAGCAGTCGTAACCTTCCATTGCTTGTGTCATAAATTACATCACCAACTTTTCTAAGTTTAAGGGCCGTAGTCTCAGGGTTTTGTAGCATCTGGGAGATATCTTCATCCAATTGTTGCTCCCGTATGATTTTAGGCGTGTCTGGTGATATAAGAGTGTTAGTGGTTGCTACAGTACATACATCAGGCTTTATTTCTGATGCCGTCTGCTCAGCAGGTCTTAAGAGAAGATCCGCTGTATGGTTGTTCTCGACAGGGATGAATTTTATATCGTTGGTGAGTTCAGAGATGTAACTCAGTTGTCTCGCTTCTCGAGAATTCTCTCTCTGCTTGTTTGAATTAAATGCAAAACACAGCGGTTTGTGATCGCACATAATGGAGAAACCTGATATTCCTATAATGAAAAAACTAAAATGTTTACAAGCTAGGTAAGCGGCTAGTAGTTCTCTGGAAAAAGTAGAATAGTTTTTCTCCCTATCTGAAAAGGATTTACTAAAGAAGGCAAGAGGTGCGACACCTTCTTCAGTTTCTTGTTGTAGTACTGCTCCTGAAGCAGTATTTGAAGCATCCGTTATTAGGGATATTTTGGCCTCTACTTTAGGGAAACTCAGGGTGGTGACTTCAGCCAGTGCTTTCTTAGCTTTGGTGAAGGCACTTTTTGCTTCTTCGTTAAGTACTTTTTATTCTTGCATCTGTTCTTTCCTTCTAGCAGATCAGTCAGTAGTTGCATGATTGTGACAGCATTCTTTATGAATCTTCTGTAGAAATTCAAACTACCAAGGAACCCTCTGAATTCTTTGTAGGTCTCAGGTGTCTTCATTTGCATTATTGCCTTGACTTTTTATTCGAGAGGTCGTATGCCCGTTTTGTCAATCTTATGTCCTAGGAAGAATATCTCTTCTTTGCCGAATATACTCTTTTGTATGTTCAGCTTCAAGCCATAGTCATCCGATCGCTGTAGCACTGCTTTCAGATCCTCTAAGTGTGTACTTTCATTTTCCCTTGCAATTAGGATGTCATCCACGTAAGTAAAGGTAATAATATATAATAAATAGTTTATTTAAACAAAAAACACATGGTACAATGAAAAAAAAAGGTATTACAATAATTATATTTGTTTAAAACCCCATGGTAACTTAGAAAGTTAATTGGGGTTATCTAAAACCTATGTACATGATATATCAGGCGCATGGTTCCATGTCAAACTCCTCCCACATCAACAGTGATAGGTAAGGTACATGAAGTCCACGCCCATCAACTCGGAGAGAAGGAAAAAAACAGGGAAAAATAAACCATAATTATGTATACACAGCAGCGAAATTAAATTACAGGAACAAAACTATCTCAACTTAAAAAATAAAATAAAACAATGTTTATAGAGTACACATATGGCTACAATAATAATTAAGTAGAAATATTAGGCATCAAATATTTTTTAATTTCTCTCTTGAATTTATTAAAGGATATACAATTACGGAGACTCAATGGTAAGTCATTCCAAATGGAAGCAGATTGGTATAAAAAGTTATTTTGACAAACAGTTTTATGCATAGGAAAATTGAGTTGGTTACTATTGACAAACCTAGTATGATGATGATGAGTGGGGATGAGGTTAGCGATTTTATTAGAAAAATATTTAGATGATTTCAAAACACTATAGCTATACATTTTCATTGAAACAAAATATCTATATATGGACTTGAAGTGCATGATGTTATCGGAATTAGGATTGAACATCTTAAAAAATTTAATTACTCGATTTTGAACAGTTTCAATCTTCATTACATTTCCAAGGGTGCTATTACCCCACACAGGAACACAATAAATAAGATTTCATAACAGGATATTGCACAAATGATGATGACTTTCTAATTACTCCTAAAGACCTCGAAATTTTGTTCGTAATATTATTCACATGAGAAGTAAAAGACAGCCTATTATCGATAGTGACACCCAAAAATGTGCAGCTCTGTACCCTGTTAATTGGTGAACCCCTAATAATTTCAGGCATATTTGGAGGCAAAGACCCATGGGTGAAAATCATATAAGATATCTTCGATACATTCAATGAGAGTCTATTAGATTTCAACCAGCTGTCTATTTTCGTCTACGAATCATTTAGGTTACCGAAAACACTCAGCAGTTGATCACCATAAGATATTGTATGTACCCAGCAAACATGAATGTATCTATTCGATGTCTAAACGACTCTGTGAAACCTCTCTTCCGACATCGAATACCAGTAACAAATTAGACATGGTGACATCAAGTAGACATCAAACCGATATCCGTTTGCACCGCTAAACCGCATCACATCAAGTATATTTGGCATCGAAGCGATACCGTTATACAGCGTTGAATAGAAAGATAAATTACGACATCCAACATACATAGGGATTCTCCATCGAACAGACGCCTAATTATATATCTAATATGCTTCGAAACGATATCCACTTGCATCCAATAAATAAATAAATTAAAATTGAAAACCTTTACTTCAATGATATAACGTACTGTACGTTTAGATGCAAATCAATTTGATTAATGTTACATAATGTTATATATAAATTAAATGGGAAGAAATGAAGTGACGTGTCCGGGTATCGTTCGTGGGTCCAACCGTCGTCGTGCCTGTAGCTCTGTCACTTTGCCACCGTGGATGCATTTGACTAAAAAAATTTTGATATTAATCTACCCGGAGATACTTGAAGATATTTTAAAGTGAATAGAACAATATATGCAAGCACCGCTTTTATAACCAAAATCACAACTTATTGTTATTACAAATAGTAATGAGTTGGTCATATTTTTATATAATTGTAACTCCTTAAAAATTTCGTTCTCTATGAGTTCAAATTAAAGAAAATGTTTTGAGGCCACGACTTAGAATAAAGATGAAAGCTCTGTGATGAAAGTTCAAAGTAATGAATGCATTAATTAAAATTTGACCATAGATTAACTCTCACTCAGTAAATATAGGTCATAATAGTTGAGTAATTACTTTGATATTTTGACTTATATAATTGTGTTTCATTGAACAATCAGGAATTTTGTGCTCTGTGAAATATTTTTAGCAATAGGGTATATGTTCCAAGTTATTAATAGGGTCTATATTTTTTTGAACACGTGATAATGGAAAATATAATCATTATTATTTAACCACTATTTAATTAGTAACATAATAGCTGAAGGTATGATACCATTTGAAATAAAAGTTAAATAATAGTTATTATATATAGATTTATTGAGTCCGATTATCACTTTAAGTTTGATGATCTATAACGTGAATCACTGAATTTTAATCGTCTCATTTGCAGCTTTTGGCACTAGGTGAAAGCTCAAGTTATCGGATATGGGGTTCCGCATTTTACGTAGAAAAATTATTTATGTATTAATTTCTATTTCTAAACTTGTATTTTACGTACTGGTATCATGGATTCCAATTTAGGTAAGAATTTAATAATGATAATTATTATATTTATTTCTTACATATTCGAAAATGTGGAACCGTCCGATAACAGAGAATTTACTCTAAAATGGAACATGTTAAATAGCCCACCAACTTTTAATTATTGACGTTAAGTAGAGGTTTAACCAGAGGCAATGTCGCTGACGTCAAAAGGAAATGAAATACAAGGGACTGGAAGAAACAGTCAGAAAAGAAAGTGGCTAGATGGACAAAGTCACGAAGCTCATGGATGCTGAAAAGCTACTCCGTGAATGCTGTCACTTACCTAGTAATGTGGCTGCACTCAAGGATTGAAGAGGGAAATGAAGAGGAGAGGTGATAGTAAATGAAATCTACGAGCCTACCTAACACAAAATCTAAGACCTCGTACGTAATTGTAGAGCGCTATCCTCTTAAACTGCATGGAGAGTTAAAAACGCTATATACATGGTAAACATAAAATAGACAATACATAATTAAAACTACAACAGTTTGGACGCCACCCCCTTCTCTTCTATTCACCAATGACAGCTTCAGGAGCCCCTCCGGGCTTATTTACAATAAGCAGTTTAGATAGATTCATCACATTAAAAGCCATCGAAAAATCACTTGATTGGTTATCCATTTCGTTTTCACGGTACTGGAGGAACACTGTTCAACAACCGATGTTCCAGTATCGCTTACTTTTCGTTCATCCAGTTCACAATCGCACTAGCGTGCCAATGCTCAATCGTAAATTTACAACTGCCGTAGTCCCCTATAAGTGTATTAATTATTGGGAATAGTTTAAAGGGAGCACTACGTATGTTATATAGAAAGCTTCAATCCAATTGAATAGAAATTATTCTTACATTTCTATACGTATTATAAAACAGGAAGATTAGAAAATGAATTTCCAAATTTGAAACGATTTTTTAAAACTACGTATCTGTTTTCGCACTTCTGGTTGAAGTATAAATTCATATATCGTTTGGAAACAGACATGCCGACGTCAAGATGATGCTGTTAAAACCATGAATCGGTTTTCGTGTTTCTACTCGAAGTGTAAATTCAGATATCATTTAGAAACAGACATTCCGATATCTACTATGAGTCGAAATGGTTGCTATGTCGATACCCACCGTTAGCGCTACGAATTCGACAGCAAACGGCATCGAATCGACATTCATATGTTTGTTGGGTAGTTGTGTCATCTATATAGTGGACAAATTTTAAATAGTTTACATCCTTGTAGAGTGAACACGTGTGGTGTCCCGTACCGCTCCTACTACTAGTTTACTATTTTTTCACTCGTGAATTTGCTTTTTCAAAACTTAACGTTTGCATAATGAACAAACGTAAGAAAATTGCTCTACTTGTGAAGGATATTCCCCGTTTTGATGAAAATGGCAAGTTGATGGTGGAAATCCTGTTCGAAAAATTTGATGATTTTACCGAAAAGTTTCAGGAGATGCTGGCGGAACGTGACAGAAAGATTATCAACTTGAAAAAGAGATTTCTATTATCAAGAATACTGTGTCTAAATTTGAGGAGAAATGTGATGAAGCAGAATCTTCTGAAAAGAAGAACGATTTAATTCTATCCGGACAAGATATTCCAACAACTAAAGTTGGTGAAAACTGTATAGAGGTTGTTTCAGCAATCCTTAGAGAAAAACTGAACATCATAACAAATCCTAACAGCATCATTCAAGCACACAGGATTGAAAGAAAACCCATCTATCAAACAGCAGAGAATAGAAATATTTTTGTGAAACTAGGTAACAACGATTTGAAGATAGATATGCTGAAATCTTGTAAAACTGTCAAGCCCCAATGCTTATATGTTAATGAGAACCTAATTCAAAAACGAAGCACAATTTTATATGGTTCACGCACAGCAAAGAAAAAATTCACAAATATAATAGCTAGTTCTACCAGCAGAAACATGAAGGTTTTTGCGTATGTTAAGCCCGCTATACCCGACACCCCTGAAGCAAGAAATTCAAGAATTCCCATTAATACCATGCATCAACTAGAAGATTTTAGTCAGAAATTTCTGAAGGTGCCATTTTTAACTGTAATCAACGATCTAGAAAAATTGAAAATTAACTAACGCAACTATCGACGAATTAAACAACATTAATCCCGATTAAAACTACTTTGAAAATATCAATCTTCAAACAGGCTCCTCATATTACAGCATTCATGATTTTAGCACCACTATTACCGCTAATACTGGACAGCTTTTTTTTATAATTATTCATCTGAACATCCGTAGTTTCTTCAAAAACTATGATCAGCTCGAGGCCTTTAAATGTGAACCTGACATAATAATCCTGACTAAACATGGTTAACTTTCGCAAACAAGGAATTTGCAAATATTTTAGGCAATAAATGCAACCACATTATCAGAGCATGTTTAAGATGTGGAGGTGTTTCGGTGTACTACCGAAATCATATTAATGTCATAATAGACGAACAATTATGTGTCAGTTCTAGAATTATGGAGACTCTCTTCGTGAAGGTTAAATACGAGAACCTTGGTTTTAATTTGTTTGCCATTTACCGTCCCCACAGCAGTCTCTTTATATCAGATCCTAACAGATTACCGTCATCACCCTGAATCATGATAGAACCTCTCGTTTTTCCATTCAAAAGATAGGTATTTAAATATTTCCAAGTCAGTCTGACATCACCAAAAGCTGCATTAAATTTCATCTTAAAATAGTTTTTCTTTGCATTCTTAATCTTAGTTTGTAAATTATTCTTATACTGATTATAAATATCGAAATCAACAAGCCCTGATTTATAATTTTTAAATAATTTGAATTTATATTTTATCTCGTTTGATTGTTCACGATGTAATCCATGGTTTCTTTAAAGATTTAACAGAGATTTGCTTACAACGAATAGGACAAGAATTATCATAAACTCAATAAAATCTATCTAAAAACAGATTACACATTTCATTGACATCAACCAAATTAAATTTATCATCCACTAACAAATGAGGCAATACATTGAAGAGTTTAGATAAATTATTCTTACTATGATCTCTAAGTCTCTTAGTTATTGGGGCTTCCTTTGGTTCAAACTCCAAGATAACGAAAATAGTAGAGTGATCGGAATTACCATATCCATGTAAAATACCTGACTTATAAACATTAAACTTGTTGTACCAAAAATGATCGATACATGTAGCGGAGGTATTTGTATCTCTGGTAGGTTCGAAATCCAATTCCTTTTACTAGGACCCCTACACTTTCAATATCATAATTATTAACGGTAAAATTAGGTAACGAGGATGAAAGTAGTCCTATTCTAACGTATACCGAGCAACCACCTCCTCTTCAATCAGACCTAAATGAATGATAACCAGTATAACCATTTATTTCCTTAAGATGGTTAACCGAAAAACATGTCTCTGTTAGAATGATTACATCTATATCACATTGTAATTGTTGAAGTAAAATTGAAAACGAATCATAATTACTCTCATTTGACAAAATATGCTGACAAAATACTTTCATCTTATTATTTGTCTCCAAAGTTTTGAATTGATGAACTGAACAATTTAGGCAGTTCTCATAAATAGAAATATCGATATCATCAAATTCATCATTATTCACGCCCTAAAAAGCGACATTCTTCAGAAAGGTGAGACATAGATAGTTCTATCAAAATAGTCACAGGACGTAGAAAACTAGATATCATAGATATTGTCAATGTAGAATAAGTATAAATGAACACATAATCACCAGTCAAAAGAGAGAACTCAATGTGTCAGGCAAACACGTCAGACAGGTGAATAATTGAAGAACATCAGGCAAGTAGAGAGGCACATCAGGCAAGTAGAGAGGCACATCATGCAAGTAGAGAGGCACATCATGCAAGTAGAGAGGCACATCAGGCAAGTAGAGAGTCACATCAGGCAAGTAGAGAGGCACATCAGGCAAGTAGAGAGGCACATCAGGCAAGTAGAGAGGCACATCACAAGGAGTCACAATGATAAAGGGACCTTCGAAAAGCACAGTATGCTCATCCAAGGAAGGCCCCTGTAGGGTTACCAACCGAGCATGGTAAATCTCTCTCCATCACTCCCCACTTGGAGCCTATGCACTTCAAACCGTACTCCCAAACCAGACGAAGGAAGAACCTCCACCAGGCATAGGAAGACAGTTTGGGTGCAATCATAGGCTACTACAAGTTTTAACCTGGACTTGGTCAGTCAAACCCACCAGTCACTGGCCCTCTCACAGGGGCCGCCCGAAGGCAGTCTCTGAGACGGTGACAGGACGCAGGGTGTGACCTGATCTCTCTCGCCACGTAAAGGCGCCAGGGTTTCTCATTAAATATGGAAGAGCAGAATATATGATCAGAATGTGTTTTCTACACAAGGGGCAATGGTGAAGTCTGGATGGTGCACAGAAAACAACTGCCACCAGTCACACATCTGCTCCTGCTCAGAAAAGGCCAAGACAAGATGTCAGGATAAACCCTGAGCTCAGTAATCAAGCCCAGGGAGAATCCCGTCCAGGCCTCTTTTAAAAGAGTCAACTGATGGACTGTTGACCATTTCAGCTGGAAGTCTGTACCAGAGGTTGCAGACTTTCACCAGCATGAAATTCTCCAGTTGGGTAGTGCCGAACCGAGGTGGAACAACCTTCCACCCATGGTTACGGGTTGCGTTTTTGCACAAAACGAAGTCGTCATGGGGGTCAACCTCAAAGAATCCCCTAAGGATTTTAAAACTCTCTATGAGGTGACCCCTCATACGCCGCTGCTCTAGAGTAAAATGACCTAGATCTTCCAATCTTCGAGCGTAGCCCTTAAAGCGGATTTCTGGCACAAGCTTTGTGGCCCGAGCTTGTACTTGTTCCAGTCGCTTGACATCTGAGCGCAGTGTCGGCGACCAGAACTGGACCGCATACTCCAATAGTGGTCTTACTTGGGAGTTATAGTGGGTGAGTACAGTCTCCTTATTTCGGTATGTAAACTGTCTCTTTATATATCCAAGGATCTTGTTTGCCTTCCTTTCAGCATCTAAACACTGTCTGGAGAACTTCAGATCACGGGTAATCAGAATACCAAAATCTCTTTGTTCATCAGTAGGCATGATAGGGGCCCTGAGCAAAATGTAATTGGCTTCAAGGTTCCGAGAACCAGCATGGAGCACTCTACACTTATTTACGTTAAAAGGCATCTGCCACGAATCCAACCAGTCTCCAATTCTCAACAGGTCTCCCTAGTTCTCTGACGGCAGCTGTATCCGCGGCGTTGATGCCAATCTTCCGTGTCATCAGCGAATTTTGAAATTCTACTGACGAGCCGCACCTCTAGATCGTTGATGTAGATGATAAAGAGTAGTGGACCAAGGACAGATCCCTGTGGAACCCGCTGGTTACGGAGCCCCAACCTGATGCTACTCCATTGATCACCACTCTGTCTTCTGCCGCTCAGCCACGATTTGATCCATTGCAGGACGCGACCTCTTACTCCAATAGCCTCTACCTTGACTAAAAGCCGCCCGTGGGGTACTTTGTCAAAGGCCTTTTTGAAGTCCAGATACACGATGTCAACTGCTCTGGTTCTGTCATGTTCATTAAAGACGTAAAAAAAGAATTCTAATAGATTAGTCAGACATGATCTCCCACGAAGAAAACCAAGCTGACTTTTCCCTATGAGTTTGTGCTCTTCAAGGTGAGCAACAACCCTGTCCCTAATGATTGACTCTAGCAGCTTGCCGGGAACCGAGGTCAGGCTGATCGACCTGTAATTGCTGCTAGTCGTGGTGTCTCCAGCCTTGAAGATCGGGGCCACATCTGCTATCTTCATGTCGTCAGGAACCTCACCTGTCTCCAGAGAGACATTGAAGATAGGTTGCATATGCGCGATCAGTCCGGTCTTCACTTTCTTCATAATCTTCGGCAGGAACCCATCATGTCCAGCGGCCTTGTTTGGGTCTAGCCCGTCAAGTTCAGCTTCTACCTCTTCCAAGAGTACAGACGATTTCAGTCAGTGCCCTCGGCCCATCATAGATAATAACAGGGTCAGGGGTATAAGCCACGTCCTCCCTAGTGAACACAATGACGAAATACCTATTAAGTTCGGCTGCTATCTCCGAGTCCGAGGCTACCAACACTCCTTGACTCGTCCTGATGGGCCCTATTTGGTTCCTAGTGGGCTTTCTGCTATTTACATACGCGAAAAACTCTTTCGGGTTGTCCCTACATGCGAACGCAGCCCGGTGTTCTTCCGTTGATTTAGATTGCCTCACTAGTCTTTTGACCAGCCTTCGCTGGTCAAAAAGCAGTCTCTGGTTTTCCTATGTAGGGTTTAACCTGGCTGAGGCGTAGATCAGTTTTCTCCTCTTAATCGCTCTGCCAAGTTCATTGTGGAACCATTTAGGATTAACCTTCCTGGAACTCCTCAACATCTTTCGCGGAATGCAAGTTTCCTGGATAGAGATGTAGCTTGTTTTAAATCCTCGCCACATCTGATCAGGTGAACTTGTGAGCTGGGGAGGAATATCCTGCAGATTACTGATAAAACTCTCATAATCTGCTCTTCTTAGGTTCAGTATGCTCCTCTGAGAGATCTGCTTTTGCTCTACATTGACCCCCACTCTGAAGGATACGGCTTGGTGATCGCTGGTACCTAGGCATTCACCAACTGAGACCTCAGAAACGAGATCTGTACCGGTAGCAAATACCAAGTCTGGTGTGTTGCTGACTCTAGTAGGAGTCTCCACCATCTGAGTAAGGAAATTATCGTTTGCAACCCCTTCATCATCTGAAATACGCGTGCTCCAGTCAACTCTGCAGTTGAAGTTCACTAACAAAACGGCCGTTTCATCCTGCAGGAGATCTGTCAAAGCAGTATAGAGATCAAGATCATTGGCTCTAGTCTGATGTGGTGTTCTGTAGAGAAGGTATAGGTGTAATGTGACGCTTGACCTTATCTCAATCCCCATCATCTCATGTGGTGAGTTAATGGGTTTGAGTACTGGAAGAAGGTGACATCGTGCGTAGATCAATACTCCACCACCCGCTCTGTTACCTCTGTCCCGGTGGAACATCTTGTATCCAGGCATATGATACTCTCCATCAAAGTCTCTTCCATCAGTGTTTAGCCAGGTTTCTGTGATGCAGATGACGTCGTACGAACCAACAGCCACCATACAACAAAACTCCTGCAGCTTATTCCTGATGGAACAAGCATTCAATAGTATTATCCGAAGATTTCGGTAGAGTCTCCAGATACCTGCAAGTTTCCCTGATCCTCAGAGTCTGCGGTCCCTCCTGAACCCGAGTCAGGGTCAGGGTCTTCTGGGTCAGAAGGATCTCTTGGGTCATTAGGGTCTGGGTCAGGGTCTAGGGGATCAAGGCAATCGTTCCTCCTTGGGCGTTTAACAACAACGTTTTCAGGGGTCACTGTCTGGCTGCGATTTCTCTTAGCATGTCCAGACCCCGAGGCTTCACATCCAGGCGTTGTCTGACCAACGCAAGTAGAGAGGCACATCAGGCAAGTAGAGAGGCACAACAGGCAAGTAGAGAGGCACATCATGCAAGTAGAGAGGCACATCAGGCAAGTAGAGAGGCACATCAGGCAAGTAGAGAGGCACATCAGGCAAGTAGAGAGGCACATCAGGCAAGTAGAGAGGCACATCAGGCAAGTAGAGAGGCACATCTGGCAAGTAGAAAGGCACATCAGGCAAGTAGAGAGGCACATCAGGCAAGAAGAGAGGCACACCAGGCAAGAAGAGAGGCACATCAGGCAAGAAGAGAGGCACATCAGGCAAGCAGAGAGGCACATCAGGCAAGCAGAGAGACACGTCAGGCAAGTAGAGAGACACATCAGGCAAGTAGAGAGGCACATCAGGCAAGTAGAGAGGCACATCAGGCAAGTAAAGAGGCACATCAGGCAAGTAAAGAGGCACATCAGGCAAGTAGAGAGGCACATCAGGCAAGTAGAGAGGCACATCAGGCAAGTAGAGAGGCACATCAGGCGAGTAGAGGCACATCAGGCAAGTAGAGAGGCACATCAGGCAAGAAGAGAGGCACATCAGGCAAGCAGAGAGGCACATCAGGCAAGCAGAGAGACACATCAGGCAAGTAGAGAGACACATCAGACAAGTAGAGAGGAACATCAGGCAAGTAGAGGTACATCAGGCAAGTAGAGAGGCACATCAAGCAAGCAGAGAGGCACATCAGGGAAGAAGAGAGGCACATCGGACAAGCAGAGAAACATCAAATTGAAAAAGCAAAATACTTCAAGATACCAAAAAGAGACGCACTACAATCAGAGAGATACATTAGGCGGTCAATGAGAGGCATCAGGAGAGTAGAGATAAACATCAGGAGAGTTGAGTTAAACATCAGGAGAGTAGAGATAAACATCAGTAGAGTAAAGATAAACATCAGTAGAGTAGAGATAAACATCAGGAGAGTAGAGATAAACATCAGGAGAGTTGAGTTAAACATCAGGAGAGTAGAAATAAACATCAGGAGAGTAGAGATAAACATCAGTAGAGTAGAGATAAACATCAGGAGAGTAGAGATAAACATCAGGAGAGTAGAGATAAACATCAGGAGAGTAGAGATAAACATCAGGAGAGTAGAGATAAACATCAGGAGAGTAGAGATAAACTTCAGGAGAGTAAAGATTAACATCAGGAGAGTAAAGATTAACATCAGGAGTGTAGAGATGAACATCAGGAGTGTAGAGATGAACATCAGAAGTGTAGAGATGAACATCAGGAGTGTAGAGATGAACATCAGGAGTGTAGAGATGAACATCAGGAGTGTAGAGATGAACATCAGGAGTGTAGAGATGAACATCAGGAGTGTAGAGATGAACATCAGGAGAGTAGAGATAAACATCAGGAGAGTAGAGATAAACATCAGGAGTGTAGAGATAAACATCAGGAGAGAAGAGATAATCACCAGGAGAGTAGAGATAATCACCAGGAGAGTAGAGATAAACATCAGGAGAGTAGAGATAAACATCAGGAGAGTAGAGATAAACATCAGGAGAGTAGAGATGAACATCAGGAGAGTAGAGATAAACATCAGGAGAATAGAGATAAACATCAGGAGAGTAGAGATAAACATCAGGAGAGTTGAGATAAACATCAGGAGAGTAGAGATAATCACCAGGAGAGTAGAGATAAACATCAGGAGAGTAGAGATAAACATCAGGAGAGTAGAGATAAACATCAGGAGAGTAGAGATAAACATCAGGAGAGTAGAGATAAACATCAGGAGAGTAGAGATAAACATCAGGAGAGTAAAGATAAACATCAGGAGAGTAGAGATGAGCATCAGGAGAGTAGAGATAAACATAAGGAGAGTAAAGATAAACATCAGGAGAGTAGAGATAAACATCAGGAGAGTAGAGATAAACATCAGGAGAGTAGAGATGAGCATCAGGAGAGTAGAGATGAGCATCAGGAGAGTAGAGATAAACATAGCGAGAGTAGAGATAAACATCAGGAGAGTAGAGATAAACATCAGGAGAGTAGAGATAAACATCAGGAGAGTAGTGATAAACATCAGGAGAGTAGAGATAACCATTAGGAGAGTAGAGATAAACATTAGGAGAGTAGAGATGAGCATCAGGAGAGTAGAGATGAACATCAAGAGAGTAGAGATAAACTTCAGGAGAGTAGAGATAAACATCAGGAGAGTAGAGATAAACATCAGGAGAGTAGAGATAAACATCAGGAGAGTAGAGATAAACATCAGGAGAGTAGAAATAACCATTAGGAGAGTAGAGATAAACATTAGGAGAGTAGAGATGAGCATCAGGAGAGTAGAGATTAACATCAAGAGAGTAGAGATAAACATCAGGAGAGTAGAAATAACCATTAGGAGAGTAGAGATAAACATTAGGAGAGTAGAGATAAACATCAGTAGAGTAGAGATAAACATCAGGAGAGTAGAGATAAACATCAGGAGAGTAGAGATAAACATCAGGAGAGTAGAGATAAACATCAGCAGAGTAGAGATAAACTTCAGGAGAGTAAAGATTAACATCAGGAGAGTAAAGATTAACATCAGGAGTGTAGAGATGAACATCAGGAGTGTAGAGATGAACATCAGGAGTGTAGAGATGAACATCAGGAGTTTAGAGATGAACATCAGGAGTGTAGAAATGAACATCAGGAGTGTAGAGATGAACATCAGGAGTGTAGAGATAACCATTAGGAGAGTAGAGATAAACATTAGGAGAGTAGAGATGAGCATCAGGAGAGTAGAGATGAACATCAAGAGAGTAGAGATAAACATCAGGAGAGTAGAGATAAACATTAGGAGAGTAGAGATGAGCATCAGGAGAGTAGAGATAAACATCAAGAGAGTAGAGATAAACATCAGGAGAGTAGAGATAAACATCAGGAGAGTACAGATAAACATTAGGAGAGTAGAGATAAACATCAGGAGAGTAGAGATGAGCATCAAGAGAGTAGAGATAAACATCAGGAGAGTAGAGATAAACATCAGGAGAGTAGAGATAAACATCAGGAGAGTAAAGATAAACAACAGGAGAGTAGAGATGAGCATCAAGAGAGTAGAGATAAACATAAGGAGAGTAGAGATAAACATCAGGAGAGTAGGAATAAACATCAGGAGAGTAGAGATAAACATCAGGAGAGTAGAGATAAACATCAGGAGAGTAGAGATGAGCATCAAGAGAGTAGAGATGAGCATCAGGAGAGTAGAGATAAACATAAGGAGAGTAGAGATAAACATCAGGAGAGTAGAGATAAACATCAGGAGAGTAGAGATAAACATCAGGAGAGTAGAGATAAACATCAGGAGAGTAGAGATAACCATTAGGAGAGTAGAGATAAACATTAGGAGAGTAGAGATGAGCATCAGGAGAGTAGAGATGAACATCAAGAGAGTAGAGATAAACATCAGGAGAGTAGAGATAAACATCAGGAGAGTAGAGATAAACATCAGGAGAGTAGAGATAAACATCAGGAGAGTAGAGATAACCATTAGGAGAGTAGAGATAAACATTAGGAGAGTAGAGATGAGCATCAGGAGAGTAGAGATGAACATCAAGAGAGTAGAGATGAACATCAGGAGAGTAGAGATAAACATTAGGAGAGTAGAGATGAGCATCAGGAGAGTAGAGATGAGCATCAGGAGAGTAGAGATAAACATCAGGAGAGTAGAGATAAACATTAGGAGAGTAGAGATAAACTTCAGGAGAGTAGAGATGAGCATCAAGAGAGTAGAGATGAACATCAAGAGAGTAGAGATAAACATTAGGAGAGTAGAGATGAGCATCAGGAGAGTAGAGATAAACATCAAGAGAGTGGAGATAAACATCAGGAGAGTAGAGATAAACATTAGGAGAGTAGAGATAAACATCAGGAGAGTAGAGATAACCATCAGGAGAGTAGAGATAAACATCAGGAGAGTAGAGATAAACATCAGGAGAGTAAAGATAAACATCAGGAGAGTAGAGATGAGCATCAGGAGAGTAGAGATAAACATAAGGAGAGTAGAGATAAACATCAGGAGAGTAGAGATAAACATCAGGAGAGTAGAGATAAACATCAGGAGAGTAGAGATAAACATCAGGAGAGTAGAGATGAGCATCAGGAGAGTAGAGATGAGCATCAGGAGAGTAGAGATAAACATAAGGAGAGTAGAGATAAACATCAGGAGAGTAGAGATAAACATCAGGAGAGTAGAGATAAACATCAGGAGAGTAGAGATAAACATCAGGAGAGTAGAGATAACCATCAGGAGAGTAGAGATAAACATTAGGAGAGTAGAGATGAGCATCAGGAGAGTAGAGATAAACATCAAGAGAGTAGAGATAAACATCAGGAGAGTAGAGATAAACATTAGGAGAGTAGAGATAAACATCAGGAGAGTAGAGATGAGCATCAAGAGAGTAGAGATAAACATCAGGAGAGTAGAGATAAACATCAGGAGAGTAGAGATAAACATCAGGAGAGTAAAGATAAACATCAGGAGAGTAGAGATGAGCATCAGGAGAGTAGAGATAAACATAAGGAGAGTATAGATAAACATCAGGAGAGTAGAGATAAACATCAGGAGAGTAGAGATAAACATCAGGAGAGTAGAGATAAACATCAGGAGAGTAGAGATGAGCATCAAGAGAGTAGAGATGAGCATCAGGAGAGTAGAGATAAACATAAGGAGAGTAGAGATAAACATCAGGAGAGTAGAGATAAACATCAGGAGAGTAGAGATAAACATCAGGAGAGTAGAGATAAACATCAGGAGAGTAGAGATAACCATTAGGAGAGTAGAGATAAACATTAGGAGAGTACAGATGAGCATCAGGAGAGTAGAGATGAACATCAAGAGAGTAGAGATAAACATCAGGAGAGTAGAGATAAACATCAGGAGAGTAGAGATAAACATCAGGAGAGTAGAGATAACCATTAGGAGAGTAGAGATAAACATTAGGAGAGTAGAGATGAGCATCAGGAGAGTAGAGATGAACATCAAGAGAGTAGAGATAAACATCAGGAGAGTAGAGATAAACATTAGGAGAGTAGAGATGAGCATCAGGAGAGTAGAGATAAACATCAAGAGAGTAGAGATAAACATCAGGAGAGTAGAGATTAACATTAGGAGAGTAGAGAGAAACATCAGGAGAGTAGAGATGAGCATCAAGAGAGTAGAGATAAACATCAGGAGAGTAGAGATAAACATTAGGAGAGTAAAGATGAGCATCAGGAGAGTAGAGATAAACATCAAGAGAGTGGAGATAAACATCAGGAGAGTAGAGATAAACATTAGGAGAGTAGAGATAAACAGCAGGAGAGTAGAGATAACCATTAGGAGAGTAGAAATAAACATTAGGAGAGTAGAGATAAACATCAGGAGAGTAGAGATAAACATCAGGAGAGTAGAGATAAACATCAGGAGAGTAGAGATAAACATCAGGAGAGTAGAGATAAACATCAGGAGAGTAAAGATAAACATCAGGAGAGTAGAGATGAGCATCAGGAGAGTAGAGATAAACATAAGGAGAGTAGAGATAAACATCAGGAGAGTAGAGATAAACATTAGGAGAGTAGAGAGAAACATCAGGAGAGTAGAGATGAGCATCAAGAGAGTAGAGATAAACATCAGGAGAGTAGAGATAAACATTAGGAGAGTAGAGATGAGCATCAGGAGAGTAGAGATAAACATCAAGAGAGTGGAGATAAACATCAGGAGAGTAGAGATAAACATTAGGAGAGTAGAGATAAACATCAGGAGAGTAGAGATAAACATCAGGAGAGTAGAGATAAACATCAGGAGAGTAAAGATAAACATCAGGAGAGTAGAGATGAGCATCAGGAGAGTAGAGATAAACATATGGAGAGTAGAGATGAGCATCAGGAGAGTAGAGATGAGCATCAGGAGAGTAGAGATAAACATAAGGAGAGTAGAGATAAACATCAGGAGAGTAGAGATAAACATCAGGAGAGTAGAGATAAACATCAGGAGAGTAGAGATAAACATCAGGAGAGTAGAGATAACCATTAGGAGAGTAGAGATAAACATTAGGAGAGTAGAGATGAGCTTCAGGAGAGTAGAGATGAGCATCAGGAGAGTAGAGATGAACATCAGGAGAGTAGAGATAAACATCAGGAGAGTAGAGATAAACATCAGGAGAGTAGAGATAACCATTAGGAGAGTAGAGATAAACATTAGGAGAGTAGAGATAAACATAAGGAGAGTATAGATAAACATCAGGAGAGTAGAGATAAACATCAGGAGAGTAGAGATAAACATCAGGAGAGTAGAGATAAACATCAGGAGAGTAGAGATGAGCATCAAGAGAGTAGAGATGAGCATCAGGAGAGTAGAGATAAACATAAGGAGAGTAGAGATAAACATCAGGAGAGTAGAGATAAACATCAGGAGAGTAGAGATAAACATCAGGAGAGTAGAGATAAACATCAGGAGAGTAGAGATAACCATTAGGAGAGTAGAGATAAACATTAGGAGAGTACAGATGAGCATCAGGAGAGTAGAGATGAACATCAAGAGAGTAGAGATAAACATCAGGAGAGTAGAGATAAACATCAGGAGAGTAGAGATAAACATCAGGAGAGTAGAGATAACCATTAGGAGAGTAGAGATAAACATTAGGAGAGTAGAGATGAGCATCAGGAGAGTAGAGATGAACATCAAGAGAGTAGAGATAAACATCAGGAGAGTAGAGATAAACATTAGGAGAGTAGAGATGAGCATCAGGAGAGTAGAGATAAACATCAAGAGAGTAGAGATAAACATCAGGAGAGTAGAGATTAACATTAGGAGAGTAGAGAGAAACATCAGGAGAGTAGAGATGAGCATCAAGAGAGTAGAGATAAACATCAGGAGAGTAGAGATAAACATTAGGAGAGTAAAGATGAGCATCAGGAGAGTAGAGATAAACATCAAGAGAGTGGAGATAAACATCAGGAGAGTAGAGATAAACATTAGGAGAGTAGAGATAAACAGCAGGAGAGTAGAGATAACCATTAGGAGAGTAGAAATAAACATTAGGAGAGTAGAGATAAACATCAGGAGAGTAGAGATAAACATCAGGAGAGTAGAGATAAACATCAGGAGAGTAGAGATAAACATCAGGAGAGTAAAGATAAACATCAGGAGAGTAGAGATGAGCATCAGGAGAGTAGAGATAAACATAAGGAGAGTAGAGATAAACATCAGGAGAGTAGAGATAAACATTAGGAGAGTAGAGAGAAACATCAGGAGAGTAGAGATGAGCATCAAGAGAGTAGAGATAAACATCAGGAGAGTAGAGATAAACATTAGGAGAGTAGAGATGAGCATCAGGAGAGTAGAGATAAACATCAAGAGAGTGGAGATAAACATCAGGAGAGTAGAGATAAACATTAGGAGAGTAGAGATAAACATCAGGAGAGTAGAGATAAACATCAGGAGAGTAGAGATAAACATCAGGAGAGTAAAGATAAACATCAGGAGAGTAGAGATGAGCATCAGGAGAGTAGAGATAAACATATGGAGAGTAGAGATGAGCATCAGGAGAGTAGAGATGAGCATCAGGAGAGTAGAGATAAACATAAGGAGAGTAGAGATAAACATCAGGAGAGTAGAGATAAACATCAGGAGAGTAGAGATAAACATCAGGAGAGTAGAGATAAACATCAGGAGAGTAGAGATAACCATTAGGAGAGTAGAGATAAACATTAGGAGAGTAGAGATGAGCTTCAGGAGAGTAGAGATGAGCATCAGGAGAGTAGAGATGAACATCAAGAGAGTAGAGATAAACATCAGGAGAGTAGAGATAAACATTAGGAGAGTAGAGATGAGCATCAGGAGAGTAGAGATAAACATCAAGAGAGTAGAGATAAACATCAGGAGAGTAGAGATAAACATTAGGAGAGTAGAGATAAACATCAGGAGAGTAGAGATGAGCATCAAGAGAGTAGAGATAAACATCAGGAGAGTAGAGATAAACATCAAGAGAGTAGAGATAAACATCAGGAGAGTAGAGATATACATTAGGAGAGTAGAGATAAACATCAGGAGAGTAGAGATAACCATTAGGAGAGTAGAGATAAACATTAGGAGAGTAGAGATGAGCATCAGGAGAGTAGAGATGAACATCAAGAGAGTAGAGTAGAGCATCAGGAGAGTAGAGATGAGCATCAGGAGAGTAGAGATAAGCATCAGGAGATTAGAGATGAGCATCAGGAGAGTAGAGATGAGCATCAGGAGAGTAGAGATGAGCATCAGGAGAGTAGAGATGAGCATCAGGAGAGTAGAGATAAACATCAGGAGAGTAGAGATAAACATCAGGAAAGTAGAGATAAACATCAGGAGAAAAGAGATAAACATCAGGAGAGTAGAGATAAACATCAGGAGAGTAGAGATAATCATCAGGAGAGTAGAGATAAACATCAGGAGAGTAGAGATAAACATCAGGAGAGTAGAGATAAACATCAGGAGAGTACCTACAGAGAAACATCAGGAGAGTACCTACAGATAAACATCAGGAGAGTACCTACAGATAAACATCAGGAGAGTACCTACAGATAAACATCAGGAGAGTACCTACAGATAAACATCAGGAGAGTACCTATAGATAAACATCAGGAGAGTATCTACTGATAAACATCAGGAGAGTACCTACAGATGAACATCAGGAGAGTACCTACAGAGAAACATCAGGAGAGTACCTACAGATAAACATCAGGAGAGTACCTACAGATAAACATCAGGAGAGTACCTACAGATAAACATCAGGAGAGTAGAGATAAACATCAGGAGAGTAGAGATAAACATCAGGAGAGTACCTACAGAGAAACATCAGGAGAGTACCTACAGATAAACATCAGGAGAGTAGAGATAAACATCAGGAGAGTAGAGATAAACATCAGGAGAGTAGAGATAAACATCAGGAGAGTACCTACAGAGAAACATCAGGAGAGTACCTACAGATAAACATCAGGAGAGTACCTACAGATAAACATCAGGAGAGTAGAGATAAACATCAGGAGAGTAGAGATAAACATCAGGAGAGTACCTACAGAGAAACATCAGGAGAGTATCTACAGATAAACATCAGGAGAGTACCTACAGATGAACATCAGGAGAGTACCTACAGATAAACATCAGGAGAGTACCTACAGATAAACATCAGGAGAGTACCTACAGATAAACATCAGGAGAGTAGAGATAAACATCAGCAGAGTAGAGATAAACATCAGGAGAGTACCTACAGAGAAACATCAGGAGAGTACCTACAGATAAACATCAGGAGAGTACCTACAGATAAACATCAGGAGAGTACCTACAGATAAACATCAGGAGAGTACCTATAGATAAACATCAGGAGAGTACCTATAGATAAACATCAGGAGAGTACCTACAGATAAACATCAGGAGAGTACCTACAGATAAACATCAGGAGAGTACCTACAGATAAACATCAGGAGAGTACCTACAGATAAACATCAGGAGAGTACCTATAGATAAACATCAGGAGAGTACCTACAGATAAACATCAGGAGAGTACCTATAGATAAACATCAGGAGAGTATCTACAGATAAACATCAGGAGAGTACCTACAGATAAACATCAGGAGAGTACCTACAGATAAACATCAGGAGAGTACCTACAGATAAACATCAGGAGAGTACCTACAGATAAACATCAGGAGAGTACCTACAGATAAACATCAGGAGAGTATCTACAGATAAACATCAGGAGAGTACCTACAGATAAACATCAGGAGAGTAGAGATAAACTCTGCGTAATGACTGCACTAAATGCTTAAAATTCCTCGGGCAAACCTTTCAAAACCATTGTTATTAGTAAACAATCACTGAAAGTTTCTCCAGCGTTCATCAACGATGTAACAGCGCATTCTGCTCGTAAGACGTGCTTTTCTTTCGAAGAGATGTTAATTCGGTATAAAGCGAAATTATTCTAGGCTTACTTGTACCCATATAATGCTCCCTGAGAATCTTCATAGCTGCTTTTCCGTCATCCTTTGCATCCCGCATAACCAAGGATAAACTTCTATCATCCAAAAGTTGAACAAGTTCAGCATAAACAAGTGTGTTATTCTCAGCGTATCCTTCTTTGTCGCCATTTTGAGTAAGGACAGCACTCAACTTCTGAACACGAAGATGACCCAAGAATTTCGTTTCCCACAACTCATATCTGTTTTCACAACCATCAAATACTAATCTACCCAATCTGGGCCCATATCCTGTTGATCTAGAGTTCATCTTATTTAATTAAGGAAACAGAAAAGTATTGATAGTTGGGGAGCGGAAACAAACGGGAACGTTCGAGTAGAAATTTTATTCAAGCACTGGTTATCATTTTTCATCTTCTGAATACTTTTGCTAATACTAATACAAACAATATAAATAATAAAATGATACCTAAATAAATAACATTATATGTCGATTATCATTCATCCATTCGGCAAATAGTCCTGGGACTATTTACCTAATAGAAGTTATTTTTAGCCGAATAGAGGTGGGTAGGATCAAGAGTAGGACTTCATTCGGTACCATTAGGTTCCAATCGGTACCATTTGGTTCCATTCGGTAAATAGTCCTGGGACTATTTACCGAATGGAAGTTATTTTTAGCCGAATAGAGGTGGGTAGGATCAAGAGTAGGACTCCATACGGTATTCCATTAGGTTCCAATAGGTTCCATTACGTTCCAATATGGTCCCTTACGTTCCATTAGGATCCAATAGGTTCCAAAAGGTTCCATTCGGTAAATAGTACTGGGACTATTTACCAAATGGAAGTTATTTTCAACCAAATAGAGGTGGATAGGATCAAGGGTAGGACTCTATTCGGTATTCCATTAGGTTCCATTCGGTAAATAGTCCCAGGACTATTTACCGAATGCAAGTTATTTTTCAGCCGAATAGAGGTGGATAGGATCAAGGGTAGGACTCCATTTGGTTCCATTCAGTTCCATTCGGTAAATAGTCCTGACTCCTGAGACTATTTACCATTCGGTATATAGTTCTACCCGTAAGTTCCAAATTATCGGTCAGTTCTACATCTGCGGTCATATAAGAAAAAACAATGTAAAAATTATAATTATTACACAGTGTTATTTATTACTTCTGCAAACCCGGGTTTGCAGAAGTAATAGATAGCACTGTGTAATAATAATAATAATTTATACATCGTTTTTTCTTATATGACCGAAGATGTAGTACTGACCGATAATTAAGAACTTACCCTATGTACCTGTTTTCGCACTTCTGGTCGAAGTATAAATTCAGATATCGTTTGGAAACAGACATGCCGACGTCAAGATGATGCTGTTAAAACCATGTATCGGTTTTCGTGTTTCTACTCGAAGTGACGAAGTGTAAATTCAGATATCATTTAGAAACAGACTTTATGATATCTACCACAGTACAGAGAATATTCTGTTTACTATGTATCTACTATGAGTCGAAATGGTTGCTAAGTCGATACCCACCGTTAGCGCTACGAATTCACCAGCAAACGGCATCGAATCGACATTCATATGCTTGTTGGAAATTTGTAATCTTTATTAATTCAAATTTCAATTAAAAGACGATATTTTACTGAATATTATCTGTATTGGTAAAGTTCAACCATCATATAAGTTTAAACTCATTCTATGAACTATGGCGACCTCTCTAAAAATGTTAATGTCCGACTATTAGGTATAAATGTAGAGGTCTTAAATTGTGCCGGCTTTATGAACATTATTTTTCTTAATAGTTTTCGATCTCATAATCTCGGCTGATTACGAGAGATAAAGTACCTTGGCTCATATTAGTTATGCATTGAAGTAAATGAGTAATTATCTCCTAAGGTCTATTTTATAATCATGTGACTTAACTGCTACCTACTTAAATAGTAATTTCAGAGTGTAAAGTGTAGCCTGTGTAGGTAGTAGTGTACCAGTTGCAAACTTGCAGTTGGCAAAAGATGGTTGAAGTTTATATCCAGTCTGCAGAATGTACCTCTTCTCCCGCAGAGACTTCAATTTGAGAGAGAGCTACTCTCTGACTCTCAGCAGCAGATTCAGAATCTCCCGCAGCTAAATTAATGGTAACATAGGAAATAACTCAAAATCTCCCGCAGCTAAATTAATGGTAACATAGGAATTAATTCAAAATCTCCCGCAGAGATCTCCAATTTCTAAAATTTCATTCATAAACTCCCGCAGACGGCAGAGAGTCTTAGAAAAATGTTCCATATTCTGCAGACTGGGTTTATCCAGTGGAGACTGTGGAGTGGACCAGCGACTGTTGAGGCCTTGAAATTGGCCTTCTCACTTCTGCAATATCTGTTGACAATTTCCCAATTAATTCCTATGTTAACATGCAACCAGAGTAGGCAGAGGTGGGTACGGGTCCATACAATTACCGGAACGGACCATGAATTACCGGAACGGAACATGAATTACCGGAACGGACCTTGAATTACCGGAACGGAGTTGTTTTATTCAGAAATAGTCCTTGTTAAATCATATAAGTATATGTCACGCGCGTTTGAGTGATCTGCAATATCGACCGATTTCGCTGCGCAATCTGTTGATCAATAGTTTGCGCAGCCATCGATCGATAGCGCAACCATTGATCGATTCCTGCGCGTTCGAATGATATGATTTTTTTTAGTTCGTACATCATATATTGGCACATTTGATCGCATATATCAATCGATAGTGCAACCATCGATCGATTTTTGTGCGTTCGAATGATATGATTTTTTTTAGTTTGTACATCAAATTGGCAAATTTTATCGCGTATATCAATTGATAGCGCAACCATCGATCGATTTCTGCGCGTTCGAATGACACAGGAAAATCCATATCATTCAAACGCGCAACAATCGACTGATGGTTTCTCTATTAAATGTAATAATTATATGGATAAACTAACAAAACCATATCATTCAATCGTGCAACAATCGACTGATGGTTGTTCTATTAAATGTAACAATTAGATCCATAAACTATAAAAATCCATGTCATTCAAACGCGCAACAATCGACTGATGGTTGACTTATTAAATAGGGTAAATTATCATATTCATATACCGGACAATCCACACATCGATAAGTTATTTTCCGTAGCACATGGTCACTTCGCGCCATATGGTAACGAACTGAACATGAATGATTGGTAAAATATATTTGCTTTGATATTCCCGCTAAGTTTCTACAGGTTTCTCGCTATAAAATATATTTAACACCAGTCTGCAGAATATGTGAGATATTTGGGATATTCTCTCCGAACAATCTTGAATTAATTCCTATATTTACATTAATTTTGCTACGAACACTTCTGAATTAATCCCTATATTTACATTGATTTTGCTACGAACAGAAAAAGAGATCTCTACGAACACTTTACCAGTTTCTGCAGACTGGATTTAACACAACTTTCATCTGGTATTATGAAAATAGCGGAATTCACATAATACCGGATTATTTACCGGAAATATACAGTTACCGGATGATTTCGGAATGATGTTTACAGATTACCGGATGCTAAATATTAATGTTTCTTCATAGTATATAAGCCTATTTTTAGCAAATGTTAATTACAAATATTCAATATATATATATATATTAAACAAGAAAATCATTGTTATATTTCTTCGGTCATAATAAGATAGTAGCAATATACTATAGCTATATTAATAAGGAAGGATGATTAATATACGGTATGATAATTTGATATTTATTTTAATCAACTCTATAAAGTAATGGGTATCTCAGATATATATATCACAGGGAACTTTCCTTTACATACTATATCTTAGGTTCAGACTAGAACAATAGAAAAAAAAGACTAGAAAATCAGTTATAAATCCTTTCTGATAATGAGTACCTCTATAAACTGAAAAGTATTCATACAACTAAAACTTAAATTAATAAATGATTATTTTAATTCCTTATCTGATTAGGTAATATCATATTACTTGGATATCTACTTTTTATTTTATTTAGTATCCATGTCTACTATTTTTTTTTTGTTTTCTTGATGCTCTTATCGCAAGTCTTGCAATAAAATTTAAATTGAAGTAGTTCAGTATGTGACATATGAACTACTTCATCGGACACGCATTCCTTGTGGAACCACAAACTGCATCGAGAGTTTGAGCACCCTATCCAGGCATCATCTTGATCCCATCTCTCCTTGCCCAAGCATGCGTGGCACACGTCAGCATCATCAATATTGACGGAATCATCAGAATCGTCATCAAGCGTGATTTGATGATCATCGTCCGATTCAACATTTCTCGTTTGTCTGGCTCTTTTGGATGGTTGTGCTTCTTTGTTTCTATTTTTTTCTTCTCTTAATCGTTTTCTGTTTTCTTTTTCTTCTAATGCTTTTCTTTTTTCCTCTTGTTGTTTTTTAAGCATGTTGCACAGTGCTTTTCCTGACACAGCGGGAGGGATTTTTGATTTGGTCTTCACAAATTTCCTTGTCATAATGACATTGTCAGATATTTTCAAATGATCTTTGAATGGGGAATGCTCCCAAGAATCAAATGAAAGCTGACGAACAGCTGAGCAATCAGAAGGACCTGCATCAGAATCATTCAAAAGAGGGATTGTTGAATCTCTTCTTTGCTCTGTTGGGGTAGATGTGCCCAGTGCAATCGTGCTTTCAATCCCAGAATTATCATCAATGGGTTCTGTTAAATCAAGAGCCTCTACTCCTCCCCTAGCATTTCCTGTCTCTGATTCAGTAGCTTGAACGAATTGTTCAATGCCAGTACCAGATACGACACTCTTGCTGCGTTGGTAAAAGTTCCACAATATTCCCAAATACGTTGTGTCAGTAATGTCGTATCCATTTTCTTCTCTTTCTTCGAATAGCATCTTCAATTCAGGTGTCAAACATTGATCAAATAATTGGACCATCCTCATCATGCCAATTTTTTCGTGCTGATTAGTTGAAGCCGTTGTTGGGGTTTCCTTGGCTACTGGCAGTATTAGCCTGTCGTAGGCCACAGCATCAGGCTCGTATGGAAGAAGGCCACACTTCCTGAATCCAG
Source organism: Caprella mutica (assembly GCA_947561585.1). Lineage (NCBI taxonomy): Eukaryota > Metazoa > Arthropoda > Malacostraca > Amphipoda > Caprellidae > Caprella > Caprella mutica. Next base: position 27,822 of record CANNZV010003442.1, read on the forward strand.
AGCGTACGTTCCCAGGAGACTGCACTGCTCTCTGCCAAGCCGAGTGGAAGGTCGGAAAGAAATGAGTTTTGGACATGGAGAGGCCTTTATACTTTTTATGAAAGTCGTCCAAGCTCCCATTCCAAAATTTCTTTAAAGGACCATAGACCGAAACATCTAGTGGCTGCAGTACATGACTCGCATGTGGAGGGAAGCAGAACAAAATGATGTCCCTCTCACGGCAGAATTCAGAAATAGCCACGTTAATATGGCTGGTGTGGCCATCCATGAATATGATGATGGGGAACTGCACTTTGTTGATCACACTTAGATAGAAGCAGTTTGCCAACCACCCAAAGAAACAGTCTGCCGACATCCACCCATTAGCAGAAGCACCAACGTCATAATCCTCGGGATTTACATCCTGAAAATTGAAAGTGGGTCTCGTACCAGGGAAGATCACGTACGGCTTCGAAAGAGTCCCATCAGCTGAAGCACATCCTAAAACGGTGATCTGTTCTCTGGAGTCTGGGGCAATTTTATAAACATTTTTAGCGCCTCTTCCAGTTAAAATCTTCAGTTTCCCGTTTGTGCCAGCCAAAGGGAATCCACTCTCGTCCAGGTTGAACACCCTTCTGCCATTTTCTTCTTGGAAAAAATCCTTGGCGACAATTTGGTGTTCTTCCAGTAAGAAAACCTCTAACTCCTTGAACCAATTTCTGATTTGAGGTTCACTGACGTAAGTTCTTTGGTACCCCAAATTTTCAGGTACACGAGATGATAATTGGGGCCACCTTTTCAGGAATCTGTACACCCAAAAGACACTGGGTGTATTATCCGCAAATTTTTTTAGAGGAGAAACAGCTCCAGTGGCCAAAATTGTCTTACGACGTTCATCCAAAACAGACTTAATAATGGAGGGCAACTCTTTTTTTGTAATGCCATAGCCGATCTTTGCCATTTTCAGTATCCATTTGACCAAATGTTCCTCTTGATCCCCACTTAGAGCTGAATTAGGGCCTGTGAATGTATTGATAGATAATTAAAGGTTGTTTTTAAATGAGATGTATAACAGTATAAGTATAACTTAAATAGAAGCTTACTAATTATTTGAGATATATTAAAACAACAATGCACAAATAAATCATAACAGCAATCCACATTTGTACTTACCAGGCCTATTTTTACCAACTACATATTTTGTTAGACATTTGTCATTTATGGTTGATGTAGGCACTCCGTACTTCTCCGATGCAGCCTTATATGACATTCCATTTTTAACCGCTGCAATAGCTTCTAATAAATTCCGTTCGTTGTAGTCTTTTTTCTTTCCAACCATATTTATTAGTAGTATTTGAAATGAATTTATTAAATAAGATGTAAGATATGATGTCTGGAAATAATGATTATTTGATTATAAATGTTATTATAATTAGGATAAGATCATATATGAAACCATTGATACATATATTTACTATAATCGTCTGATAAAATGTGACAAAGAGTGATATAGGTAATAATATATGATATATGCAATAGTTTTCACTTCTTTCCGAAAATAGTGCAAACCATTTTCGTAATACCAGATGAACATTTCTGATTATCCGTTAATTAGAAATGCTGATAGATTTTTTTCAAATTACCGGATGGACTAATGAAATCTGCTAAATTTTTCTCATGAAAAAATAGCACATGCCAGATTATCGTACGCAACCTAAACATTGCATCTGGCAATTGTAAACAAATATGGCGGACAATACGATAGTGTAAACAAACAATGAATTGAGTGAAATTTTCGACCGCGTGACATCCTAGAAGGTCTTTTTATCAGTAATCGTGGAAAACACTTCTAAACTATTAATTTACTTTTATATATGTTCATTTCTGCAATAGATCATGGAAATAAGTATTAGCACTACACTTAAGGATATATTTGAACCTCCTACTACCACAAAGAACCATAAACTAATGTATTTTGTATATCTGTCCGGTATTTTGCTTCATCCGGTATATGATACTATACTCTATAAGAAAAGTATTTTCCAGTAAAAATAAGCCAATTATTAAATCCATAAACAAAGAAAACCTGCATCATTCGAACGCGCAGAAATCGATCGATGGTCGCGCTATCGATTGATATACGCTATAAAATGTGTCTATTTGATGTACAAACTAAAAAAAATAATATCATTCGAATGCGCAGGAGTCGATCGATGGTTGCGCTATCGATCGATGGCTGCACAAACTATTGATTAAAAGATTGCGCAGCGAAATCGGTCGATATTGCAGATCACTCAAACGCGCGTGACATATACATTAGGTCCATTTATGTTCCAATTGATATCATATTTTACCATTTTATACTCATTTCTGCTTGTATATTCGCTACCAAACATCTGCAACCTAGTCATAAACTTTACAAGAGTATATGCTGAAATTCGTTTTCTTTGCATAATCTTTCTAAGAAAATAATTTGAGGGGAAACTAAAGTAATTTTAATACTGGATTCCATATTATAGATTTAATGATAAGTATTTCGGTTTTATCTTCTGTATCCATTACTAGTATGTGTTGATATTCAATTAATCAGGATTTTTAATTGTATGCAACATATACAAATTTATTTCATTTTTAATCGGGTAGTAGGTAAATTCATAACTGTTATCTGTCGCATTGAAGTTATGATGACCCATGACTTACTTGATATACATATGTATATTAATGTATATTAATATATATTTACTTAATATACATAACATACAATGAATCAAAATATTTTAAACCTTTAACACGGAATCACGGACTACCTAAGTCATCATGTCATGTCAATTTTCTGTCTATGTTTCAGATGTTCGGTAGCGAATATACGAACAGAAATGAGTATAAAATGGTAAAATATGATATCAATTGGAACATAAATAGACCTAATGTATACCTATATGACTTAACAAGGACTATTTCTCCATAAAACAACTCCGTTCCGGTAATTCATGGTCCGTTCCGGTAATTCATGTTCCGTTCCGGTAATTCATGGTCCGTTCCGGTAATTGTATGAACCGGGTGGGTACCCAGTCTGAAAAGTACAGCAGGATTTGTGGATTAATCCTGCGCCCAAGTCCTATTTAATTCCTATGTTCCCATGTTATTTGATGCGCCCACCCACTCTGGAAAATACCTTAGGCTAACAGATGAATTTTATAGGCTAAATGCTGCAGATTATACAGTTTTCATTAATTTATTATTGTATTTTAAGGTTTCCTGAACTCCAACAGAGTAATTATTCCATCAGAAGAGACTACTTTTTCCAGAGTGGGCTCCCACTGGATCTGGGCCGCCCAGATCACAATTTCTGAAAAAAATCCTGGGTTTGACCATCTGAGGACTAAGACTGAGGTGACCTTCTTTTCAGACTGGGTGGGTACTGGTACTGCTGCTGCAGACTCGCAGAGATACCAGACCAGACTGCAGGAACTGTTAAACTGTTCTCCAAGAAATCCTCTATTTTTGACTTCTTTTCTCAGTAAGATACCAGTCTCAGGCAGTCTGCAGACCAGATTGTATTTGATGGTAAATTCCAATGATATATCGGGAGATATTCAGTTTCTCTTATAAAAAAATTCTTGCAATATCGGAGGATATTTAGCTATTAATTCCTATATTACCATTAATTTTTGGAGGGGAAAGTGGAAAAATGTTGGAGCACTAGACAAATGGATGAAAAATGTTGGCAGCTATTTCTCAGATTTTTGAAAAAGTCAGAGGAATTCAGTGCACCAAAATGACCAAATACAAACTGGTCTGCAGAAACTGGTAAAGTGTTCATTAGAGATCTCTTATTCTTTTCGTAGCAAAATGAAAATCAATGTAAATATAGTTAATAGGGACTAATTCAGAAGTGTTCGTAGCAAAATTAATGTACCTAAATATATAGGAATTTTCGGAGAGAATATCCCAAATATCTCCCATATTCTGCAGTTTGGGTAAAATATACTAATCCATGTTTTAAACTATGAACAAAGTCGCCAGTATATTGGCGACTTTTTAGGGGTTAAATAAGTTGTAAAACCTGTAAATAACAAGTAAATCACTCCTAAAATAGTCTCAAGAGACAAGATGCATCAGTCAAGAGACATCATGACATGCATCAGGCATGAAGTATAAGGATGTTTCTAAGTGTAAAATCTTCACTATGAAGCCAAATTTCTCCTTCAAAAGTATTTTAAATGTGGCGATCTGGATCCATTTTCTCACTAAACTGTCGACTTTTATGCCACACTTAAAAATATGGATACTAATATACTATTTAGGAGAAAATTAAGGATTGTTTGAACAGAAAATGTCCCTTATTCTAATTTATGCAGACTGGATTATATCATTCCCAGTCTGTATTTGGTGCACACTGTACTTGACTGACTGTCAAGTACAGTGTGCACTGACTGACTGTACTTGAATCTAATGTTTATACTACATAGGTATACAGTTTAATTCTTAGATTGAGATGTTTAATTTGGAATAGAAAATATAATATATCATAGAAAACTGTAATAATTATGTGGGGTAACTATTGTAAACTTTCTGCCTGAGGTCAGTGAGGTGTAAATAAAACTATCAGTTATAGTAGATGTATCGGGGGACGTGCAGCCCCCTGAACCCCCCCCCCCCCTGCCAGGTCATTAAAAAATCATGAAGTGTGCAGTACAACAAACTAGCAGATACAAAAAACTGCATAACAGACAATTATGTCTGTTAGATACTGTTGAATCCGCCGACTTTGTCAGAATATTATTTTCATAGGGAAAAAATCCACCGACATGTCGGTGGAATTTACCACGAAATACAGAATGGTATCATTCCATGTTTCAAAGTATGGACAAAGTTGCCAGTATATTGACGACTTTTAAGAGGTGAAATAAGTTGAAAAACCTGTAAATATTAAGTAAATCACTCTTAAAATAGTCTCAATAGATGCACATGCATCAGACATGAAGCATGGGGATATTTTCAAGTGTAAAATCTTAACTAGGAAGTCAAATTTCTTCTTTAAAGTATCTTAAATGTGGCGACCTGGACCCATTTTCTAACTAAACTGGCGACTTTCCTCCCACACTTTGAAACATGGATATCATTATATAAAATATCTAAAATTGTGTTCAGATCAGACTGCCGGAACTGGTAAACTGTTCTCCAAGAAATCCTCTATTTTGGTTTCTGTTCTCAGTAAAATACATGTAAATATAGGAGAAAATTAAGGATTGTTTGCTCAGAAAATGTTAAATTCCCATATTCTGCAGACTGAGGCTCAGATTTGTCACAGACCACTACTTGCAGAGAGTCCCATTTTATTTGCGAATAATTGTTATTTTTCACTTTCAACCTATATTTAAATTTATTTTAATGAGAACAAATGCAATACTAGTGTATAATTATATTTCTGTGCAAACAGGAAATACTTCACCATTTCTTGAAGTAGACCTTTTTACAGTCTGAATTAATTCCTATGTTGCCATGTTATTTATAGACTTTCAGTCATGTGAAATCACTTCTCACAATCACAGAGAATATTGAGTTGCCTATTTAATATATTTGGCTGCTGTCTGGTGTTAGGGAAAACTATACAAAATATTTTGTTACATATTGAAATTTAGAAATATGTAAAATATTCTTCTAATTAGTAAATTTTCAATATCCAGCACTTTGACATCAATACTGACCACTTCACATTTCTTTTCAGTTTGCTATACTTTAGCAGCAACACAATCATGATAGGGAGTCTTTTTCGCATCCTTATTGATATAACTGTAGTAGTTGCTATAGTATGTTTTGTGCCTTGGGGTTATCCAAAGGGAGACTTTGATCATATTCAGTAAGTATTATAATATAGAGTGACCAACAGATGAATTTTATAGGTTACAATTTTTACTATATCTTAATGTCTGTATAACTCCAACAGAGTAATCAATTCATCAGGAAAACCCTATTTTACAAATCATTATAAATGTGTATTGATTTATAATAAATATAATCTTTCATAGTATATAATAATGATTATTGGAAATTTTCCATCTGGTAATTATTTACTTATTCTCCCTGTCAGACATGATGATGTCCTACCAAGGGATGGCCCACTAGCTCCAAACAATGTTCTAGATGGAGCAGTTCGTCTATTTGATGGAAAATTCAGCGCTCCTGAAGCTGTCACACATAGGAATGTAAAAAATGAAATATTTGTCAGCATGCATGGTGGTTCCATCGTGAAGCTTTTTGGTGAAAATTTTGCTACAGTCAAAGAAGTCGCAAAAATTGGACCTGGTTGTCGTAAGAATAAGTTATTGATTATTGCTTTAATGGCTATTTTTATTGGTTATTATTTTGAAGTGAATTAAACTAATTTTAAATGATAATGGTTACCAAGTTGATATGTGATAGTTTTTTCTTATAATAATTATAAGTAGCTAGCATAAGTTCTGAGTTACGCATTTTGATCATATTAGTGAAATATGCATGTATATACAGTGTGTCCGCAAAAAATGTATCCACTGCCATTGAATATATCTTGTTGTACAATATATAATTCATTAATATCTATTGTACCAACATATTTTGCGTATTATCATGGAATGATGAATAATGCAGATTCAAGGAAGTGAATACTTTTTTCTGGACACACTGTATAGCTACCTCAGTTAATTAGATTTACTCGTTTCTGCAGGGGGTCACTGGGACGAGAAGATGTGTGGTCGTCCACTCGGCATTAGATTTGGAAAAGATGGCAAGCTGCTTGTTGCCGATTCTTATCTCGGAATATTCAGGGTAGATGTTGATAATCGTGAGTGAAGTATACTACATTATTTCCAGATCCTTTAAGTTTTCATTATAATTAAAATATGCTATAATATTTATGGTTTAAAGATATTTAATGGTCATAAATTTTTTTTGAACATGTCTGTAAAATCAATTAAGTGTTGATTTCCCATAGCTAGCTAGTTAGGTCAATTTTTAATGATTGATAATTGTTTGCAGTAGATAAATTAGTGTTGCATTTTAAGGTTATTATATATCTTCTCTCCTTTATCTTTAAGTTACCTGTCAAATGATATCGGTCAAAAAACATTCAAATTTGGTGTTTTAGTTATAATTTCTATTATTTCCATGAAATTTGTAATGAACAAGCCTATTGATGATATATTTTAGGATGAGGGAATTTATTTTTACTGTTACAGTTTAAGGCTTTTTTCATTGTTTATATTGAAACAGAAATAGGACTTCAATTACGTTAATGCTATGATGAATATTTTGCAGGTGAAACAGAACGTCTGTTTGACCCTCTGCTGCCTATCAATGGTGCACCACCTTTGATCATAGATGATCTGGATGAGGATGACTCGGGCACTATTTACTGGTCTGATGCTTCGTCTGCTCACGATCTCAGTGAAGGTCTGATGGAGTCTCTTGTTGGACCTACAGGAAGGTATGACTCGTCTCGCATCTTCATTCTTTTTCTTTTCATTTGGTTGCTAGCTATGGATGATTGTGATCTAAAAAGATGTGTAAAAGACTAAAAGCTAAACATGACATATAGTTTAGAAGAAATAGTTGTGAAATGCTAGCTTCTAGAAAGTAATAGGGTAAGTTACGAATTACCGGCCTGTTCTACACCTCCGGTCATATAAGAAAAATTGATATAATTATAATTATTTTATCGTTTTATCTTATATGACAGAAGATGTGGAACTGACCTATAATCCGTAACTGAACCTATTTAACTTTTTTTTCAGATTAGTAGCACTGTCTACCTCTGGCGTAAATACAGTGCTCATTGACAAGCTCCATTTCCCGAATGGTGTGCAGCTCTCTCCCAAGCAGGACTTCCTACTGGTGTGCGAGACCATGAGACACAGAGTACTGAGGTATTGGCTCACTGGACCAAAGGCTGGCACCACTGACGTCTTTATTAAGGGATTGCCTGGATTTCCTGATAACATCCGTGCTACGCCCGACGGTACGGTTATCGTTTCTTAAGCACAAGCAATCAAATTTGTTTAATTCATAAATAGAATCCATGCAAAGCTCTAACTTGCAATTGTAATTTTGTGTGGCTTGAACCGAATTTTCTGTTTGTGTGCATAGCTGCATGTTCTTATTTCAGACAGCATCTAATGGCAGGGGAGACATAGAGATAAATCTTAAGTCTTTATAACAACATGTAGTTATGCACCAATTTATATGGGGCATTATCACATAAATTACACTGTTCGATGTATTTATAATGAATCTAACAATAAATCTTGAAAATAATTTTGTTGAAAAATATTTTGCTTAATTAGCTGTCTCCAATATTGAATGTTTCTAATAGCTATATAAATTATGTTCTTTCACAGGTGGTTATTTTTTGAACTTAGTGTCAGTAAAAGACCCGAATGCTAAGTTTGACCTCTTGGCCCTTATGAGTGAGTATCCTTTCCTGAGGAGAGGAGCGGCTAGAGTACTCTACTCCACCAAAAAACTACTTGAAGGCGCCCTCTACCTATACGACAATTACTACCTCAATGTAGCCTCATTCTACGTGAGTATCAATAGCAATGGTAAAGAAAATGTTAGTTGCAATTGATTTTGTGATAATAGTAAGAGTTCTTAATTATCGGTCAGCTCCTCATCTTCGGACACATAAGAAAAAAAATATATAATAATAATTATTATCTAACTTATATTTTAATTGTATGAATCAATGATACCTGCTAGCTATCTCATAAATTATTATTAGTAGTTACTATATTGTTAATTTTTTAGCTATATATTTTTTTTCTTACAGTGTCCAAAAATGTGGAGCTGACCAATAATTAAGAACTTAAACTATTTCTTTTTGAATTCTTTTTAATTTCATTCTTCTCAGTTGATGAACTTGGCTCCTATTGCTGAGATGTCTTCTGGCAACAGGGCCATGGTTCTTATTTTGGATGAAGAGGGAGGAATTGTGCGCAGTCTGCAGAGTGAGAAAGGAGTGGTGAAGTTCATCAGCCACACCGAGCAAGTAGGGGACAGGTTATTCTTTGGCTCCCCTTACAACAGTTACTTAGGCTCCATGTCTGTGAGTAGAGTGAATAAGTACTTCGGGATTGAACCTGAGACTCCTGCTAATCTATCTGAGGAGGAAGAGGAGTTAACAGGACCTGCAGTTGCTAAGCGACTGCCATCTCACAAACCTGGTGGTTTGAAGTTCGAGTTGTGAGATAGTTTAATAGTGTTTTTTATCACTCACATTAGTTATCACTGCACACCACACCATTCATCGCAATCTTTCATTTTAGGTCATTTTAATTTGTTTTAGTGTTAGTTTAATTATTTAAATTTTTTACGGTTTACGTGGAGTTTATATGGGAAAGAATTGGTATTTAGTTTCGTGAAACATTGTTAGTTATTTTAAAGTAAGATATTATTGTTATTATTATTTCAGTTTACTAGGTAGTTAATTGTATTGTAGAATTTAGTACAGTTAAATTTAAGTCATAAACATAGATATTTTTCAGTTTACTAGGTATTAGATATTTACATGGTACAATTAATATATTTAAGTCATAAACATAGATACTCCTTAATTTCAATAGTTGAGTGTGAAATATTTTTAATCTGGTCCATAATTTCCAATGTTCATTTTACGTTTTTAAGATAAGACTTTTGATCAAAATAAACCTCATTTGAGTATTTATTCTTTAATTTTCATATTGCTGTCTGTGGTGAATGAAAGAGTAGGGGATGGTGTCCAACGAACGGTTGTAATTTGGATTATGTATTTAGAGCTTTAAGGTGGGTTTACACGATCAATATTATTGACAATATATTGATCGTCTGAAACAGTTACTGATGGACTGATGAAAATATTGATGCGATCAAAAAAGTTCTGAAAACTCCTCAATAATTGAGCATTCGTGGACTGATGGAAAGTACTACTCTTCCTTTGGGATTCAGAGCAACCACTGATGGAAATATTGACAGTACATTATTGATCGAGCGAACTAGATATTGTCAATAAAAATACTGTCAATGCATATTGATCGTGTGAAGGCTGCTTGTGGGTTACATTCTTCAACTACGAGGTCTTGGATTTTGTGTTAGGTAGGCTTCATTCACTATCACCTCTTCATTTTCCTCTTCCATTCAAGAGCATTGTAACCGAAGGTGGTAGGTGACTTTGTTCCTGGAGCCACTTTCCTTACTAACTGCTTTTTCAAGTAAGTTTTATTTTATTTCCTTTTAACAACTGCGGTTATAGCCTTTGGTTCTAAAGCAGACGTAAACCCTACTAAAATTACTTCAAAAAATAGTTTAAATTTAGAGTAAAAGAAATCATAATAGCGTCTGAATTTCAGAACATAAATTTATTTACATTTTACTTCATAAGCAAGTGTTAGTTGTCGGATGCTATTAGACTACAGCTAAGAAACGTCTCCTAAGAATTGGTTCTACTTTAAGTAGCTACCATAGATTTTGGTGGAAATCAACACTCACTTTTATCTGACCTCAACTGAAGTAATTTCATGTCCTAAATAATGATTAAAATAATCTATTATTTGAAAGAATTTGAGTTTAACACATAATTTGGTACACATTTGTACCATTATGCAAATTACTTATGGACAACTTAGTACAAATATTCACCACTGTCCATATTTCAAACCTGAATTGAATTGTGTTCCCCATTTATACCTCGGTTTTTATGAGCAAACATTAGGGTGGGCCAAAAAATAGGGGTTTCAGACAAACTTCAGAATCTTCATATTATTAATAAGTTGATACGTTATTAAAGAACATTGCATGCAAATTTCCCGGCCATTTCTGGATATTTTTGAGTTGCCGCAAAACATTTAAAATTTTGAGCAAAATGATATTTTCCCATTAATTTTAAAATATTCGATTTTTTTTTTCTGTGAAATAGATAAAATTAGTTGTCACGTTATGAAAAAAACACAACTTGCAAAGTTGCAGATTAACATTTGATACTTTTGAGTTGCCCCGAGCACTTTTTTGTGAAATATATTACTATTACAATATTTCTCTTAAAATTTGGCTTCTAGAACAATCATGCTGTTATTGTAGTAAGATAGAAGTAATTTAATTCTCAAAATGACTTAGTGAATTGTACATAAAACCATTTATCAATATTTTCGTATGGCATAAATTTTGAACTTACTCGGATTTCAGCAATTGGATAATCACCCATGCAATTTGCTTTGTCAACTTTTTTGTGTCACCAAGTGTCTCAAACATTAAAATGTTGGTCAAATAATCAATTATTAATGTTTTTGCTCAATTTCTTGCATATAATTTTCTTTATTATGTTCTTCACTTAGATCCAGACCTCCCTAAGTGTGGAGCACTACACTGACTACAGTCTCCAGCGGTGCCTAAATTCGAACAATTTGGAGGGGTGGGGGCAACTGTAAACAATGTCGTACCTGTCTGATTTTCCGGCACAGACACAAAAATAAGCTCTTCTCAAGCTATCTTCCTATTCTAAATTATAGTAAATCAGATTTATGAGTTTTTTTGCCAAAATGTAGTAAAAATCACCAAAAATGTTACTTTTCTGATATTTGAATCGCTTGGGGGCAACTGTTAATCATGTCAGAATTCACTCAAATTTCAGTACACGTACCTTTACTTGTCATATCAACTTTATATCACTATTCCATAAGTAATATCTAAAACATTATTTTTTGGCCTACCCTAGCAAACATGTTTAAAAGGTAGCTACAAACAGAACTACTCAGCTCTTCTCTCTGTCGTTAGACACGTGATACAGAAGTAATAACCTATATTTGTTATTTTGGTAACGTCCGTTTGGCAAGACTGCGAATGGAACATACACAGTCAATGAGTTAAAACATAATTATATATAGTAGAGAGAAATCCTTTCACATTTGCATACAGAATTCGAAGGACTAATTGAGAAAGCATTGTGGGGACTAAGAAGAACAACAGTCTATCCTAAATTCTTTTCATGTATTGCTGATAAATTTATTTTAAAGAAGAGTGAAAGAAAATAAAACAATGAAGTAAAAAAGCTGTACTAGAAATAGCTATTTAAGTAAAAAAAAGACTACTTGGCACATGTCAGTGGGGCTAAATTCAACTAAAACAAGATAACAAAAAATAACAGCAAAGTTTGCACGTCTTACAAACGACATAATAATTAAGACTGGAGATGGAGGAAGGAGTTCCAAATCACTATTCTTAACCTCAATATGAGGTGAATTACTGTTAAAAAGATATCACTAGCTAATAAATATTAAAGGTACCTGCTAGCAATTAGAAACGTTGTTCTTTGTTGCTGGTAAAGGGAAGAGGTAATTCTTCTTTGGTAAGAGATAGGAAAGGTATTAATATTATTATCTTTGCATTGAACTAGAGTTGGAAGAAAGAGAGAGCTACGTTAATCTGGAGAGAACACACTTGCCTTAGTTGCCTAACAAGGGAACACACAAAACAGTTAAGAGTTTAGAGCTTGTGCTGCTGCTTGGCTGCCTCCACAGTGTTCTTCATGAGCATTGCAACAGTGAGGGGACCCACGCCCCCCGGCACAGGACTGATGTGACCTGCCACTGACGAACAAGCTGAAAACATTGTTACACGCATTTATTATTTCATAACATCTTAAACTATCTAATAAAAGTAGGTAGATGATTTAATCGTTTGCCATCAGATAGACCATTATAACATCAATAAACAAATAAGAATTTTGTGAAAAATTAAATGCATTCATAGCAAAAATAATTGTGGCAACCTATTTGTTGCTTACCGTCAATTTCATTATCTTAATAGTTAAATATGGCAATATCCTTCCTACTACTTATGTGTGTAATGACTTACATTCGAAGTGACAGTCCCCCACCAGTTTCATTTTACCAGTCTCCTCATCCTTCACTCTGTTGATAGCAACATCTACCACACAAGCACCAGCCTTAAGTTTGTCACCTGTAATTAAAACAGCCTTCAGATATAATGGAACTATTATAGTCACTAACCACAAAGATGAAACTGTGACAAAGGAAATATGTAAAAGATTGACTTTTATAGAAATATTGTTGACCATTATTCTGTACCTACTAAAGTTTTCATTTCTAATCAGTAGTAACTGTCGATCAACATGTTGAACACAGAAATTTAGGATTTTGAAAGCAAGCGATAGAACTTTAATTTGAAGAAATCTGTTGAAGTTACAGTAAAGAGTAGCTACCAGCGTCAACTGAAGAAACATCACGCAGTACTCCGGACACTCACTTCACTCTAACAATGGGTGTTAACATTAGTCATAAACAAATCTGAGCTTTAAAAACTTCAGATAGACCTGTAGTAACACCCACTTTCCGAGTAGTGTGAGCCTATTTGAGTGTCAGAGTACTGCTGTCTCAATCACCACTAACCAGTGATGAGGTTAGGTATGCCTGCAGCAGTCACCACAATGTCTGCAGTGCTGAGGTAGTGGTAGAGGTCCTCATGAGGAGTGTAGCGGTGGCAGATGGTTGTGGTGCAGTCTAAACCACCGAAAGAAGCTGGGGAAAAAATACAGTGAGCAGCAAAACAATTTGGTTATATTGAAACTTTCATTGACTGTTGTCCTTGAGACTAGCAGTTAGGTATCACTCATCTAGTCTCACTTTGACTAATGAAGGTCCTTTAAACTTTAAAGAACATATTATGTACTAATTGTAGATAAGAAAGTCAATATTTTTACTTTTATAGGAGGAAAGGTAGGTTCTTCGTGACTATTTTATAATCATTATTGCTGTCTCCCAGAATTTACTTTATTGAAACAAACAATAGATATGGAGAAGCTATTTGGTAAATAAAAAACGAAGTAATAAATCAGCAAGATATTGATGAATTAATAATTCACGTTTAATTTCATTTAGTTATCTGTGAATCTCTTGAGCCTCACCATCTTTCCTAACGCCATCACCATGTAACAACATAGCTATCGGCAGACCGACATTCTTGCTCCTACCACAAACTACTGCCTTCTTACCAAAGGTGTCTATGCCTGCAAGAAAAACATGTTAACGTAAGAGACATACCTAACTCATTATATCAGTAATAATCATTCATTGCACACAGGTGGGGAATGGCTAGTTAGTGATAACCAAGAGTGCTCACCATATCTCTTGATGAGTTCAATAACTCCAAGAGGAGTGCAGGGGCCTAGGCAAGGCACGTCCAACACAAATCTATCTCAGGTACAACAGGAAGGAGAAAAACCACAAGACATTTGTTATCCAATCAGTAGAATCAAATGCTTTGAAAGACCCATTACATATATTCAACAGATATGTATAATCATATAGTGATAATTTACGAAAGAGTTGAATAATGAAGAATCAAACTACAAAAGTTCTATTTCGATTAGAAATTCTAATTCAATCTAATTAATCATACTTTCATCCAAGTTGTATGTAGGATCAATTTTAAAGAAAAGAATGGTGTTCATTGATCCTATTTGATAGAATTAATACCAAGAACAACCATATAAAATCATGTGAAATAATTACTACACTGATCATGTTAAATTGAATCACTACACTACAAGGCAAATAAGGTCAAGAATTATTTTCAGAAATATTCAGTCAAACCTTCAACTTTTACCCTAGCTAGATAGTTGATGAATAAACTCACCTGCCTATATTGGTCTCATGAAAACCATCCACATCTTTGTAAGGACTGACAGCATTACACACCACCTTCTCTTCTATGTGAGGGGGCACAGGCAACTGAGAAACACACAAATAAAAAACAATAATAAAAAAGAAAGTAATACAACATTCTGGGAAGAGCTGTGACCAAAGTAAATTTGCTATAGCTTCATAGGCCAATCTCATATGGCAATCTTTAACTAGCTTTTTAATAATCAATTAATTTAAAATAAGTAAAAAAAGTTAAAATAAAATGAAAAAATGAACTTAAAAAAAGCTGTACCTAGTATCTTGTTAGTTAAATTATATGAACATAGAGAAAAATAATGAAAGAGAATTCACCTGGACTAATATTCCATTAACATCAGAGTCACTATTAAGCTCACTGATGAGCCTCAGAAGCTCAGACTGACTGACATCTTCAGGCAGTTGGTGAGTTGTACTGATGACACCTGTGATAGCATTAGTAAATAGCTACAGACTTTTGAGGAACAATGCTATGAAGGTATTTATTATCAAATTGGAACAAGTGTGTTGGAATAGTTTGTTAGGCACTCACCAATTTTCTTAGCTGCATTAGCTTTATTCCTAAGGTAAGTTCCTGAAGCAGGATCAGAGCCTACTCTCACCAATGAGAGATGGGGAGCTTTACCAGTTTTAGAGACAATGGATTGCACTTCAACGGCCAACTCAGCTTGGATTTCAGATGCTACTTTCTTACCATCTAAAATTACTGCTTTTCTGAAAGTATAAAATGAATCAAGCCATAATAAACACAATAGACAATCAATGATGTTCAATGATAATAATAGGAAATTATATCAATAGTAAACTGACCTCAATTGAGTAGTGCTGTGTAATAATCTTTGGCTTTGAATAGGGAGAAATTCAAGAAATCTTGAGCTTAATGAGAGAGAAATTCTTCTTAAAGCCATATTATCAAATTTAACAACTTAGGATTAAATCTAGAAAAAATTAAGTAGATGCTTCAACATGAATGGTTAGTCTGACACTCTGGCTGAGATTGAGAACAGAAATGTCAGGAGATTATGATTTTAAATTCTTGTGAATCATTATCTTTGAAAATAGATTTAAAATATGTAGAGGTTACATAATGATATTGTATAAGGCTGCAAAATCTGTAAGTGACGTAAGTGTTATTGAGAAAAACAGATAATAAAGCTTGTCTTGAGAGTTATTTTGAGTCCCTCAATTGCAAATGGAGAGAAATATTGTTATTTTTGGAGAGAGCTGGAGAGCCATTGTAACATGAACATAGGACACAAAGGCAGATCCAGTCTGCAGAGATTGGTTCATGAAATCTTCTATTTTGGCTTTCCTGTAGTTTCCCCAGTGTGCAAATTATGGGACATTTTTAACTTTTTCTGTGTGAATAATCCTTAATTTCCTCCTATATTTACAGATATTTTACAGAGAACAGAACTCAAAATACCAGTCTGAAAAGAATGTTTCCCAGACTGTATTTCATGGTAAATTCCACTGACTTGTAGGTGGAATTTTTCCTCTTTGAAAATAATATTTTAGCAAAGTCGGTAGATTTCTAGCTAGGTATTTATTAATATATTACCTTTAATTCTTGGTGGCTAAATGAGGAAAAGGTTGGTGGCTCAGTGAAATACGATCATATATATGATGGTGGATTTTTTCAGCTTTTAGTACAAGTCAGTGGATTTTTGTGCACCAAATAATGACTTTTTTTTACATAAATTGTGATTAGGGCACAGCAAATAACATAGTAATTAAATAGGACTTGGGCACAGGATTAATCCTCAAATCCTGCTATACATTTCAGACTAGCCAAAATAGAGGATTTCTTGGAGCCAGTCTGCAGATTATGGGATAATGGGAGATATTTGGGGAATTCTCTCCAAAAAATTTTGAAATAATTCCTATATTTATGTCGCGCGAGTTTGAGTAATCTGTAATATCGACCGATTTCACTGCACGATCTACTGATCAATAGTTTGCGCAGCCATCGATCGATAGCATAAACATCGATCGATTGCTGTGCGTTTGAACAATATGATTTTTTCAGTTTGTACATTTAATTAGCCCATTTTATCGCAGATATCAATCGATAGCGCAACCATCGATCGATTTCAACGCATTAAAATGATACGGATTTTCTTAGTTTATGCATTTGATTAATTATTTGGTTTTTAATGGAAAACTATTGCCTTATTAAACAATTTTTTTTTATATTTAATAAGGCAACCATCAGTCGATTGTTGAGCGTTTGAATGATATGGATTTTGTTAGTTATGAATCTAATTATTAAATTTAATGGAGCAACCATCAGTCAGTTGCTGCGCATTTGAATGATATGCATAGTGGGACAATTACAGAGAATAGGCAGGTTCTGACCTACTGAGATATTACAAATATCAGCTATAATTTGAAAAATAGAATTCCTTAATGACAAATAAAAGTGGTTCTCTGCAGACTAAACCCTCCTCTTTCTGGGTAACTAACAAAATCCATATCTTTGAAACGTGTAGCAATCGATTGATGGTTACCCTATTAAAATATTAAATGTAATAATTAGATGCATAAACTAACAAGATCCATAACATTCAAACGCACAGCAATCAACTGATGGTTACTCCATTAAATGTAATTATTAGATGCATAAACTAACAAAATCCCTTATTATTCAAACGCTCAACATCAACTGATGATTGCTCTATTAAATGTAAAAAAAAAAAAAATTAAACAATTAAATGCATGAACTAATAAAATCCCTATCATTCGAACGTGCTGAAATTGATCGATGGTTGCGCTATCGTCCGATTGATATCCGCGTTGCAGCATTGAAATGTGCCAATTAGATGTACAAACTAAAATAAATTATATCATTTGAACGCGCAGCAATCGATCCAGTCTGCAGAATATGGGACATTTTTAACATTTTTTGTACAAACAATCCTTAATATCCTCCTATATTTACATGCATTTTACTGAGAACAGAAGCCAAAATAGAGGATTTCTTGGAGAACAATTTACCAGTTCCTGCAGTCTGGCAATTGATTGATGGTTGCGCTATCGATCGATGGGAGCGCAAACTATTGATCAGTAGATCGCGCAGCGCAATCGTTTGATTTTGCATATCACTCAAACGCGCATGACAATTCCAGATTGTATTTAGTGGTAAATTCTAATGATATGTCGGCAGATATTCAATTTCTCTAATAAAAAAATTCCTGCAATGTC
This sequence comes from Caprella mutica, assembly GCA_947561585.1. Taxonomy (NCBI): domain Eukaryota; kingdom Metazoa; phylum Arthropoda; class Malacostraca; order Amphipoda; family Caprellidae; genus Caprella; species Caprella mutica. Next base: position 45,713 of record CANNZV010003442.1, read on the forward strand.
GGAGGATATTTAGCTATCATTTCCTATATTGCCCTTAATTTTTGGAGGGGAAACTGGAAAAAAGTTGAAGGACTAGACAAATTGATGAAAAATGTTGGCAGATATTTCACAGATTTTGAAAAAGTCAGAGGAGTTCAGTGCACCAAACACAATTATACAAACTGGTGTCCACTCTGGAAAATACCTTAGGCTAACACCACTCTGCAGTCAGCAGAATGCGTCTCTTCTCCCGCAGAAATTTTTAGTTATTCTCTGACTCTCAGCAGCATATTCAGAATCTCCCGCAGCTAAATTAATGGTAACATAGGAATTAATTGAAAATCTCCCGCATCTAAATTAATTGTAACATAGGAATTAATTCAAGATCTCCCGCAGAGATCTCCAATTTCTAAAATTCAATCAAAAACTCCTGCAGAGTCTTTGAAAAATGTTCCATATTCTGCAGACTGGGGGCCCGGTCCTGCTAACAGATGAATTTGACTATTTGAGGGGCTAAATGCTGCGGATTATACAGTTTCCATAAATTTATAATTTATTACTGTATTTTAAGGATTGCTAAACTCCAACAGAGCAATTAATTGAATGATTAATTCAACAGAAGACACCATTTTTTCCAGAATGGACTGGCGTGACATTTACATTGATTTTGCTACGAACACTTCTGAATTAATTCCTATATTTATATTAATTTTGCTACAAACCCAGTTTGCAGAATGTGTCTCTTCTCCAGCAGAGATTTTAATTTGAGACAGTTACTCTCTGACTCAGTGACTCTCAGTAGCAGATTCAGAATGAAGAATCTCCCACCCAGTCTGGAAAAATAGGTGCTTTCTGATCCACTCTGGAAAAAGTGGTCTTTTCTGATCTAATCACTCTGTTGGAGTTAACAAACCTTAAAATACAGTAATAAATTAATGGGAACTGTATAATCCGCAGCATTTAGCTTCTAAAATTCATCTGTTAGTGTTAGCCTAAGGTATTTTACTATTTTCCAGAGTGGTTTCTGATGAACTAATTACTCTGTTGGAGTTTTACAGACTTCAAAAATTAATGGTAAATTGCTAAAAATTGTATAATCCGCAGCATCTAGCATATAGAGTTCATCTGTTAGGCTGTTAGCCTAAGCATTTTTCCACACTGGTCTCCCGCAGCTAAATTAATTCCTATTCAAGATCTCCCGCTATCATCTCCCGCAGAGATCTCAAATTTCTAAAATTAAATCAAAAACTCCAGCAGAGAGTTTGGAAAAATGTTCCATATTCTGCAAGACTTCAGACCCAGTCTGCAGAAACTGGTAAAGTATTCGTAGAGATCTCTTATTCTGTTCGTAGCAAAATTAATGTAAATATAGGAATTAATTCAGAAGTGTTCATAGCAAAATTAATGTAAATATAGGAATTAATTCAAAATTTTTCGGAGAGAAAATCCCAAATATCTCCCATATTCTGCAAACTGGCAGTCTGCACTCTGCAGAATATGCCTATAGGCTATAGGACATTTTTGACATTTTCCAAGTAAAATAGTATGTCTCATAAACTCACCATTTGTCTCTCCAGCTCTCTCCAAAATTCAACAATTTCTCTCCAAAATGATCAAATTATCATTAATTCTCTCCAAAATAACCAGTCTGAAAAGGAAGCCTCTTCAGACCCCAGACTGGAAAACATAAATTCTAACAGAGTTACTCCTAACTTCATGCGTTCCCATTAGTGATGTTTATCATCATAACAAGCCCAATTGTGAAGCATGAATAACTTATTTTACATTAGTTTTCACTGCGGAGTTGAAATTTATAAAATAATTTACTGATTTCTGCATTTTTTGGGGTTAAAATGAGTAATATTTGTTCATTCTAAATTCCTAACAGAGTTACTAGTCAATCTGAAATGAGTTATTATTCCACTCTGGTTCAGACCCAGGATTTTTTCCAGAAATTGGGATTTGGGCGCAGCAAATAACATGGGAACACAGGAATTAAATAGGACTTGGGCGCTGGATTAATCCAGAAATCCTGCTATACTTTTCAGACTGGCAAAATAACATTGTAGCATAGGAGAAAAATAGATAAAACTCGCCATTTGCAATTGAAGAGCTGAAAATAACTGTCACAAACTCGCCATTAAAATGGCGAGTTTGGACATGCTTTATTACTTGGAACATTTTCTGTGCGAACAATCCTTAATTTCCTCCTATATTTACATGTATTTTACTGAGAACAGAGGCTAAAATAGAGAATTTCTTGGAGAACAGTTTACCAGTCTGGCTTGAAGTTCAGACTGGCTACCAAGTAAGAAACTTAGAAAGCATGTCCAAACTCGCCATTTTAATGGCGAGTTTGTGACAGACTGACAGTTATTTTGAACCCTTCTATTGGCTATTGCAAATGGCGAGTTTTATCTATTTTTCTCCTATGCTACAATGATATTTTGGAGAGAATTAAGGATAATTTGATCATTTTGGAAATTGGAGAGAATTTGTTTAATTTTGGAGAGAGCTCGAGAGACAAATGGTGAGTTTATGAGACAATGAGACATACTATTTTACTTGGACTGGCTACAAACAGTGAAACAGAATAAGATATCTCTAGATTCTCTACAAACACTGTACCAGTTGGGCAGTTTCTACTTTCTGCAGACTGGTCTTGGAGAACCAGTCTGCAGAAACTGGTTAAGTGTTCGTAGAGATCTCTTAATCTGTTCGTAACAAAATTAATGTAAATATAGGAATTAATTCAGAAGTGTTTGTAGCAAAATTAATGTAAATATAGGAATTAATTCAAAATTGTTCGGAGAGAATATCCCAAATATCTCACATATTCTGCAGACTGGTTGGAGAATAGTGCTAATAAATATTGGTATTTCCCAGAATAGATAATAGTGGCACAAAATATTTTTTATTATATATATTTATATTAAATGTGTAATTAATTAATAAAATGAAAATTAAATCATTAAGAATTCTTGAACTCAGTTGTTTTGTCTTCTGACTTCTATTGATTCTTGAGATAAGAAAATAACCATTTGAAATCAGAAATGCAAGCCAATTAATTGGCTTTAACTGACATACTCTATACCTAGTAGGGCCGTAGGCTAGTATGGTCTGTCATCAGCCATCTGGAACCGACAACCGAGTACTCCAGTACTGAGAAGTTGGGAACTCCATTATATATACTATCATTACGAGAAAAACAGAAGCAGCAGAGATCAAAAAAGCTGAAATGACACCAGTTTTTTCGTAATAAACGACACATCCAACAGCCACCGAAACTGAAATAGGAATGTCGGTTTCAACCATATTGCAACTTACTTACTTACTTTACTGCCAGATTGAAGAGGATGTTGCAGCACGCTGCAGGGCCTCTTGGATCCCATCTACTTGTATCTAAGCTTTACAGGTCACCGAGTCTGCCAGTCTCCCTCAGGTAAGTTGACAGTGCTTTGATGATCTCCTTGTTTATATTCTCAGGATAGTCCTCTCCTCCAAGAACAAGCTTCAATGTGAGATCTCTTACTCTTCTGGTTAGTGTAATTATCTTTATGTAGAGTTGGCCACGTTGCACTCTGTATTTGTTGCATTTCAGTAGAAAGTGTTCAATTGTTTCTTCTTCCTTGCAGTGGCTGCACAATTCACTTGGATATTTCCCAATTCTACACAGGTATTTGTTGAGTCCAGCGTGACCCATTCTGAGTCTGAAGATGGCTGTGTCAGTTTTTCGGTTTCCTGTGTTGACAGGTGGCTGAACTGTTAAATTGTCTTTAATTTGTTTGAGGAAGAGACCCTTCCGTTCTTGCAGGCAGGCTTGAGACCAAGAAGTGCTCCAAAAACGCTTTTGGTTTTGTTTTAATTTGTTGAGAAGGTCCTCTTTGTGCAGTCGATACATTGTTGATTTGTCATTTTCATGGCCTTTTTTTGCAGTCAAGTCAGCAATTACATTTCCCTTTATACCCACATGCGCTTTAACCCAATGTAGGAGTATTTTTCTATGCTTAAGGAGTTTGTACATTGTCTGTTTGATTTTTTCTTTAATGTCAAGGTATGTCTTGTTCATGTTTTCTATCAGTTGTAGAGCAGTAATGGAGTCTGAGAAGATTATACAATCTCCTCGTATGTTTGTATCAACATATTCTAGACTTTTATGTATTGCAAACAGTTCTATTCCTAAAATGGAATGTTGTGGGTTGAGTTTCCACGAAACAGCTTTGTTTTCACTTGGTATAAAGATCCCAGCAGCAGCTGACAGGGAATCCTGTGTTCTTTTGGAACCATCTGAATAAATACATGTGAAATTTGAATAATGAAGATTAATGTATTCATTGAAGTTCTCGTCATTTTGGTATGCAGTAGGAAGATCCATGACTATACTATCTGTCAAGGACTCCCACGGTGGTATATTTGAGAGTCTTGGTAGACCTTGTCTGCTAAGATTCTCTATGTCGTATCTATTCAGGAGTATCCTTTGCTTCTCTATATCTATGCTTTTGAGGACAGTATTGGTTGTTTCATCTTCAGATGGCTTAAAGTGAAATTTGATCAGTGATTTTGCAACTAGATAATCATAGTTTAATTTCAGTGGGGCAATGTTTGTTTCAGCTTGGAGAGATAGGATGGGAGTTGAGCGTCTTGCTCCCAAGATGAGTCTCAAACAACAGTTTTCCACGGTCTGTATCTTTTTGATGTTGGTATCACATGAAGATGAAAAGGTGACAGCACCATAGTTTAATTTAGATCTTATAAAAGCAACATAAAGTGTTCTAAGGATGTCGTGTGATGCACCATATCTTGATGAAGCGAGGGCTTTTATAACGTCAGCACGTCTAGAGCAGTCTTTTACAAGATTATTCACATGTGCTTTCCATTTGAGTAAAGGGGCATCAAACAGAATACCAAGAAGTCTCTGCTCACTGACATTCTCAATTGGTTCATCATTAATAGTTAGATAGGGAGTGTATAACTTTCTTTTTCTTGTAAAGATTTGCATTTTAGTCTTAGTTGTGCTCAGCTCAAATCCCCAAGTGTTGAACCAGTCAGAGAGCTTGGTGAGATGTTCCTGTAGCTTATGTTCTAGTCTCTCTCCATCTTCTTCAGTTATGGCGATGGTGATGTCATCAGCAAAGATATAGGTACTCACATCATCTTCAGTTGGAATATCATGCATCATTATATTGAATAATAAGGGGCTGAGTACTCCTCCCTGAGGAACACCAGACTCAACATTTAATTCCTCAGAAACTGTCCCATGCAAGACCACAGACTGTGTTCTATTCAGCAAGTAGCTGGCTAGCCATCTCAGTAAGGCTCCGTCAATATTTAGTTTTGCTAATTTGTACAGGAGTCCTTGCCTCCAAACTCTGTCGAATGCAGCTTTTAAATCTAAATAGATCACTCCGCAGCATTTTGATGTTTCAATCGAATTTATGATCTTGCATTTTAGATTCATAATCACATCTTCAGTTCCTTGTCCAGGTCTGAACCCATATTGAGCAGAGTTAAGTAGGTTGTTCTTTTCGATGTGAAACTCCAATCGCTTCTTAACTATTCTTTCCAACAATTTCCCCAGACATGTAAGTAATGTTATTGGTCGGTATGATGAACCTAGTTCTTTTGGTTTGTGTTGTTTTAATATTAGAGTCACATAGCCATATTTCCATGAGTTTGGAAATATTCCTGTCTTGATGCTCTGGTTGTAAAGTTGCAGTAGTTCACTTTTGTAGTTATGATGGCACTCTCTAATCATTCTATTTGTGATTTTGTCATGTCCTGCAGCAGTATTCTTCAATTCTTGGATATTCATGAGCAGTTCTGATTCTCTGATTGTATCTTTTATTATGTTGTCATCTTTATGATAGTGGTCTTTTATTGTCATTTTCATATTTTCATCTAGTGTTTTTACTTCCTGCTGCTCTGCAAGTAGTCTGTTCATGTATTCTGCTTTTTCAGTTGGGTTCAAGATAGGGGCACCATCAATTTCGAGAGGATATGTTTGGGGAGTGTAGCTGGATTTGAAGGCTCTTACTTTGTTCCATACTTTGCCTATGGGAGTATCATGAGTGAGTCCTGATACAAATTCTTCCATAGATTTTTGTTTGCTAGTTTTGACTGTATTTCTTGCAATGGCATGTAGACGCTTGTAATTTATGATGTTATCCATTGTTGGATGTGACTGCATTTTTTTGTGGGCTCTTCGTCTTTGATTTACAGTTGTTCTGCACTGCTCTGACCACCAGGGTGTTTTTCTCCTTTTCCTCACCGCCGCTGTAGGTGGACCAAAGCTTTCGGTAGCACTTTGAATGAGGCGGGTGGTTAAGTCTATTGCAAGTGTATTGATATCTGTAGGTTGATTGCAGTTAGGTAGGATGTAATGTACCCTAAAATCTTTAAATTTTGTTTCTGTTACATTGAATCTGGGGATATTTAGCCAAGGGTGTTTAATGGGTTTGATTTCTACTATAATTTCCATAAGCATGTGATCACTACCCACATCTAGCAATGGAGAAATAGAGGTCAGCCCAGAGATGGCAGGTGAGGTTAGGCAAAGATCAAGGCAAGATTTCTTAGCATTTTTCCTGTCAATGTAGGTAGTCATGTCTATTGGATTTATTAAGCAAATGCAAGTATTTTGTAGGATGTTTTCTATAGTTGCACCAGTAGTATTAGTTCTTCTGCAAGTTGAGTCCAATAAAGGGGTGTGAGCATTGAAATCACCTGTGATTAGGAAATTGTGCTCCAATTGGCTTGTGTAATGCATCATTTCTTCTACAGTTAAGTTTTTATTAGGATTATAAAGATTGATAATGTATAGTTGATTTGAGTTAAGCAGTGTGAGTTTTATTGCCTGTATCTCCAGAACTCCATTTACATAGGGTATTAGTTGTATATTTTGATATTGTACATTTTTGTGGATTAATATGCCTAACCCTCCACCATGTGCTGCTCTGTGCTTCCATTCTGCTAAGTAATCAGGAAATTTTGGAAGATATTTATTTTTAATCCATGTTTCAGATAAACAGATTATATCCGGGATGTGCTGCTGTAAAACTTGTTTAATTTCGGAGAGTTTATTGTAAATGCTATTGCAATTTAATTGTAGTATTTTCATGTTATTTAGGTCTTGGGAGATCATTTAGGGTCATATTTATTGTTGTTTTTCTTTTTTCTTTTACTTCGTCTTGCTTTTTGAATAGAGTTAGGTCTAAGTTCGGCTTTTTTCCTAACTGTTTTTTCAACAGTTTCCCATATTTCATCTCTTTCACTGTCACTGTCTTGAGTCTGATTGTTACTCAATACTTCCTCTTCTTCTGTTGTGGTCTTTTCAATGTACTGGATGCCACAGGCAGTAGCTTTTTTTCTCTTTCTTCTAGGTTTCTCATTTTCGTTTTCATCTAAGTTAGTTTCATTATTATTCAGTGAAAGGTCGACCCCGAAGTTCTGCTTCAAGGATTTGTCAGCGAGGTTTAGTTGAGTTTGTTGATCATCTCTTGGTACATTTATAGCCAAAATATCTAGGATGAAATTCCTCAGTTTTGTAAAGAAATTTTCATCCAATTGATGTCTTTCAGCTGAGCAAGTATCTTCTTCTTTGTCTGTTTGGGTAGAAATGCTTCTATAGATCTTTGGTTGCTGTCTTACAAGTAGGTCTTCAGCTATGGAAGAAGCTCTAGGGGTTGCTACTTTATCTGCATACGTTTTTTTAATTGGTTGCACAGTTTGTGGCCCATATCTATGATGAGAGACTGGAGCCTGAGGACTGTGTTCTGTCAGGTTTGGGAACTCTCTTGTGTTCATTATAAGGCTTTCTTTTGGATTCGGTGTGCGAGTGACTGTATTTCTTGCTGTTATATAGTCAACTTTCTTCTCTGCCATCACCTTATCAATTTCCCTAGCTGTTGCAAGAGAAGGACATAGTCTTGAATTGGAAGAATGACCTTCTTCCTTACAATTCACACAGAACCTTATTGTAGCGGTGCACTCATTTTTAGAGTGAGAGCCTCCACACAGCATACACCTCTGCATTCTCGCAGTACAACTTTTGCTGGTGTGGCCTAGACGCTGACAGCGGTAACACTGCATGGGATCTGGTATAAAAGTTCTGACTTTGAATTTCATTCTGTAGATGGTTAGTTCAGTTGGAGCGGAAGAAGAGTTAAAGACAAGCTTAAGCGATTGAGAGTCCTTCCATGTGTTACCGTCTCTTCTCTTAAGTCTCTCTATTCTAGTTACAATGATATCATTTTCATTAGTTAACTGTTGCCTTAGTTCTTCCAGATCAGTTTCTATTGAGATTGGACTTATGACTCCATAGGTGTATTTCTCCATATTTGGTATGTAGCAATTAACTTGGTGTTTGCCAAGAATATTTATTTTGGTGAGTATGTCAATTTCTCTATCAGATAATGCTTCTGAGTTCTCAATTGCAATAATATCTTTCTTTTTATTTATTCTGATATCTTTGATCCTAAGTTTTTTGAAGTCAGATTCATATATTAATTTGTTTATCAATATTGGGTTTGTAAGAATTTCCTTACTGTTATCAGATTGTAATCTGATGAGGATCACATTGTTTTTACCCATACTTTCTAATGTGGGATTCATTGGTGGTAAAACTTGTCTATCTCTGTGGTTTACCTTTCCATTAATTTCAGGCTGCTTATTACCTTGCTTTTGTAGGATGTGAGCACTGTCACTGTGATGCAGTGCAGAATTAGTATAAGTTATAGCATTGTTGCTTCTATTTGGAAGGTTTTGGCTGAAACTTGTCTTGGAAGTTTGGCTTTCCATGTAGAAAAATTCATCAGTTGAGGGTAATTGGCTTGGCATTTCAATTTGATTCAGATCTAAGTTTTGGAAATCTAGGTTTTTAGGTGGTGGTGGACTATTATTATTGATATGTACTAGCCCAGGGCCAGTGTTATGTAACTGACTGGGAAGCATTTGGTTGTGGTTGTTCAGACTGAGATTTGTTTCTTGGCTGCTTTCTGGAATTGTTTCAATTATTTGGCTAGGAAGCTTAGCTTCAACAGTTGGGGTGATAGAATTAGAATGCATTTTTTTATTTCTTTGACCACATGTGATTTGACTGAGGTCACTTTCTTCTGAACCTGATTGTTCAGAAGTAGAGCTGATGATCATTTCCTTGTCTGAATTGTCTCCAGCAGAGTTAGATATACCAATCTGCTGACTCTGTTCCAATAATTTGTTTTCAATTGCGTTGATGTCGGACATGTCACTTCTTCTAATGATGGATTCTTGAGAAGCTAAATCGCTACAACCCGACCTAGAATCTTGACTAGGTGGGAGAGCTGAAGCTTCTTCCGCCATTTAGCAAATGCAATGACTTGCAGTAATGGCGGACCGGCAGTCACCCTAATTTGTGCAAAACTATATTCCTTTATTTAGATTAAGAATGAAGGTAATAGTTAAGTTATTTTCAGACACAGACACTTGGATTGCAAATCAGTGATTACTGTATTTTATCACAGAGCAACACTGAATGTCTTTACACTTCCCCATATTGCAACCATGTGGCATATAATGTTAATTGTCATCGGTGACTTGATCTGATAGACGGAAAAAAGCGTGAGTAAGCACGCTCACGCCCTTCAAAGAGCCAGACACGCAGGGTTTTTCTTAAGTAAAAGAGGTAAAAGTTCAATCCACTCTAAATTTTAAGTTCTCTATTCATTTGAACTAAGGTAAATGGTTATAACACTACAAACCATTTCAAATTTTGTTCTATGGTTTTATTATACGTAATTATTCTTGTTCTTTTTATTTTCCCTTCGAATTTAAAGTAAAGAAAAGGAAATGATTCATCCAGGATACAGTAACATAGGGTATGGTAATCAGCTGATTGAATCTATAGTTTGACGTGACCACCAGGTGACTCAAAATGGCGACTCTGACCACACTTTGAATCATGGAAAAACCTACTTAAACTTAATCACTTTTAATTTGAATTTTTTCTTATCAATTACTAACTAGGCATTGTTTAAATTGTATTTCCATTATTTTTTTCTTATTTGTTATTCATAGGAACTACAATTTAGCAGTTAACTAGCACTAGTTTAGGCTCCTAGGTAGCATATTTTCAAGACCCTATTTTTTATAGATAAGTTAAAGAAATGAACAATAAAAAGACACCTGAATTATATCTATATATTCAACTTTAAGGTTCAATCGTCATTTTCGTTTTTCTTTTGCACGAAACACTAATAAAATGACTTCAAACTTCTCGAAATTAACATGCAAATCATCATCATCATTTGTGTGTAGGATTGCCTTTTCTGCGGCTCCAGTTCATCGTCCTATACTGCCTCCTCCACTCTTGCTCTCTCCATTCTTGCTCTCTTCCTCCACATGCTCACCAAGACGGTGATTTTCCTCTGCCTCCCCTCCTCCTCAAACAGAAACACCTCCATGACTTCCTCCTCTCTCTCAACCCTCGGTCTCTGCAGCTCAACTGCCTCCACTCTTTCCATCTCCAAAGCTCCACACTCCATCAGAAAATGCCTCAGGTCCTCCACCTCTCCCCCTCCACACATCTGACACATCCTCTCCTCCTCCACCCCCCTCCTGTCTCCCAGCCACAGGCAGTTTGTCCTCGCACCGAACCACAATCTCGAACCCTCTCCTCCTTCATAATCCTCCTCCCTCATCTCAGTCTTGCATCTTCGGTATAGCCAGAGCGTGCTCTTCTCCTCCATCTCCGCCCTCCATTCGACTTCACTTCTCTCCGCAACTCTCCTCCTCAACTCTCCTGCACTCATCATCATCACCTCATCCACCTCAACGTGTGCCCACTCCAAGTATTTCTCCGTTCTCTTCCACCATCCCACTCGACTCACTCTCATCTCTCCGATCACTCTCTTCACCAACTCACTCCCTCCCTGCATCTTCCTCCTCAAGTACTGTAGCCTTCCTCTCACCACTCTACTCTTCATCGTCCCCATCCCTATTTCACCTCTCATTCCAGCAATCGTTGCATATCTAGGTGCACCCAATATTCGTCTCATCGTACCATTTTCCTGTTTCTGTAGTTTCCCGATGTCCTCCTCCCTCAAATCCACCACCTCCATTCCAAACAGGACACTGGGCAGTACTACTGACTTCCAGTAAGTCTTGCCCATTTTTACTCTGTGGCAGCTCTTCTCGATTACCGAATACGTCATATTGCTCAGCTTTCTTGTCTGCTCAATCATCCTCCTCCGCTGTCCCTCATACAATCCACGTCTGTCTTCCACCATCACCCCCAAATACTTTATCTCCTTCACCACCTGAATTCCCTCCACCTCCTCAACTCCATCTCTGACATTGTACAGCAAACACTTGCTCTTCCCAGCGTTCACCTCCAGCCCAAGCTCGCCCGCCACCTCCTTCATAATTCTTATCATTTCCCTTGCTTCTCCCACTCCTCGAGCCATCAACAGTCCATCATCCGCAAAGAACAGGCTATTCACCTTCACTCCACACACCCACATGCCTCCTGCTCTTCTCTTGATTGCTTCAATGATCTTGTATGTCAGGAGTTTAAAGAGCAGTGGCGATGCCGTGCATCCTTGCCTTATCCCACTCTCCACATCTATAACCACTTCAGCATCTCCCACTTCTATTCTCGTCCTATCCCCACAATAGATCCTCTTCACCAGGTCCAGTATACTTGCCGGTACCTTGAATTCCTTCAGCACCCTAATCACTTTCTCCCTTTTCACCGAGTCATATGCCTTCTTGAAGTCCACCGCAACCACCACCAGCTCCTCCCCTCTGCTATATGTCCTCCTCACACATTCTTGCAAGATCACCAGGTTGTCAAGAATCTCTCCACCTTTCGTGAAACCTGCTTGCTCCTCGCACCTCATCCCATTCTCCTCCACATGCCGCTCCACCTTTTCTTTTACTATCTTCATCATCAACTTGTATGATACATCTGTCAGAGCTATGGGTCTTAGCTCTGACACTTTCGGCCTCCTTGTCTTTGGTATCATAACAGTCTTTGATTCCTTCCACTCCTCTGGCTCTCCTCCCTCCCATATCACTCCCTCTAGTCCTCTCCTCAAAGCTTCCACACATATGTCACTCCCTTGCAGTACCTTATACATTTCTGGTTTCAGCCCGTCACATCCTCCTGCTTTCCTGTTCTTCAGACCTCCCAATGCCTTCCTCACATCCTCCCTCTCTATCACCATCTCCATCACTTTTACATTCCAGTAAGGGTTTGCCAGTCTGGGTAGCCACATCTCCTCCGGGTTAGCTTCCCTCTCTCTAGTTCTCCTGAGTGTTCTCTCATATTCTTCTTTTGTTTCCTCATTCCACACATCTTCCATCCTATTTTCATGCATCTTATATATTCCTTCCCAAAATTGTTTTATTTCCTCTTCATATTTTTCCTCTTCTAGTTCCTCTCCTTCTTCTGTATACAGCTTCAGTTTTCTATTTCCATTAACTTTCTCTCCTTTTAGCTTCCTCACCATCTTCCACAAGTCCCTTCCTCCCTGCATGTCTCTTATCTCTTCTGCTATCCTATTTTCATATTTCCTCATTTCTTCACTAATCATTCTCTTTACCTTTTCCTTTTGTTCTCTATATGCTCTCCAAGCCTCCCGTCTCTCCTCCTCCTCTCTGTTTCTATGTTCTTTGTTTAGTCTTCTTCTTTTTGCTATCTCTCTCCTTATCTCACTACACATCCACGGCGGTTCCTCTCTACCCTCATCATCCACTCTCCTCCTGCATCTAGTTTTCAACACCTCATCTGCAACTCTCCTTATTGCCTCATTTATATATCTCATTGACCCTGCCTCTTCTCTTTCCACTTCTTCTTCCATTCTCTCCACATATCTCCTCATTTTTTCCTCTTTTGTGCAATAGTACGTTACCTCCCTCCACCCCACGTTCTTCTTTCCTCCATCTCTCTCCATATCAATTACCACCTCAATCAGGCAGTGGTCTGATACATCTATCACATCTCTGTTACTATCTATTTCCACTTTCTTCACTTTACCATATGCCATCTCATTTACCATCACCAGGTCTATCACACTCTTGCTCTCTCCTCGCTCCCATGTGTATACTCCGTTGCATTTCTCATCTATATTCATCAGCAGCAAGCCAGTCTCCTCAATAAACCTATTGATCTCCTTTCCATTCTCGTTCTCCTGTTGATATCCTATGTATCCCAGATGCCCGTTGAAGTCCCCCACCACCAGTATCATCTCTCTTCTTCCATCTGCATCCTCCACCTTCCTTTTAATGTACTGGAGCATCTCTCTGTTTCTCTGCAACACCACTCTCTCACCTCCAGTTCCTAAATATACTATTACAAGGTTTATTTTCTCCTTCCCCATCCTTCCCTCAATCACCATGCAGTCAGCATACTCTTCCTCTGTCTTCTCCAGAAATATACCACTATTTTCCTCATACAGGACCATTATGCCTCCTCCCTTCTTCTCCTCCATCTTCCTCATACTGCTTATCACCTCCACTTGTTGCCCCACTCTGATGTTATCAACTTTCTTCTGCGTTTCTGTAAGGCATACAACTGTTCTGTCTTCCAATAGTCCATATACTTCTGTGTACTTCTCATTTGTTAATCCTTGTATATTCATTATTTTAGCCTTGAACTCCCCTCTCGTACCTCTCTTCTCTTCCCCATCTCCTCTCTTCAAAAATTTCTACCTTCCATCACACTCTCCCTCCGGTCTGCTCTTCCTCTACTTCCACCCCCACTAGCACCTCGCCTCCACACTGCTCCCCCTCTGTTTCCACCATCTGTCACATTTTGTCTTTGATCTGTTCCTCCTCCATTTCCACCTGTTGTTATTTTATGTCTGTGCTCTTGTGAGTCTCCTCCATTTCTCTGGACTTGCTCTCCTCTATCAATCTTTATAATTTTTCCTCGCCTGATTATAAAACTAGATTCTCCCTCTCTTTGCCTCCGATCTCTCAATTCCTCTCTCAGTTGTCTATCTTTTCTCCTTTCCTCTTCTGTCATGTCTCTCGCCAGGTATACCCTTTCAAATTTCTCAGAATTCCTCAGTTTCTTTGCATTACTTAAGGCCCATTTTTTCTCATCCTCACTTCCGAGTTTCACAAGCAGTGGTCTATTGATATCATTTTTCTTTCCAATTCTTATCACCTTTTCCACTCTCATGTCCTGAATACCCATCTCCTCCGAGAAAATCTCTCCACACATCTTCAAATCCTCGCCGTACCTTTGCTCTGCTTCCTCCTTTTCCGATTCTATCAGGTTGAATATGATAATGTTTTTCTTTCGTCTCTCTCTTTCCATATCTTCAATTTTCACACACATAGCTTCAACTTGTTTTCCTTCCTGTGCGCTTTTCTTTTTTATCTCATTCATCCCTTCCATTACAATTTCCTTTTTCATATTCTCCATCTGTCTCATTCTTTCTTTGTTGTCTCCCTCTCCAATTTTCTCTCCAAGCTTCCTCACATTTTCCATGTCCCCCTTCATGCCCTCCATTTCTGCTTTCTGTTTCTCATTGAATTCTCTCTCCATTTCTTTCAGTCTAACTGCCATTTCAGTTTCTACTTCTCTCTTTGTTTTCCTCATCCTCTCCTTTGTCTCCTCATCCATTTTATCCATCCTATTCTTCACCTTAACTATAGTAGCTTTAATCTCTTCCTTTTCTAGTTTCATGTTTTCAAATTTTTCCATCCAAGTATTCTTCATTTTATCAAATGCCAAACTCATCTGATTTTCCATTTCCTTGCTCATTTTCTTCATTTCATCTTCCATTTTACCTTCACATTCTCCTTCCAGTATCCCAATCCTGTTTTCAATTCCCTCCACTCTTTTCTTTAGCATCTCATTCTCCTTTTTCAAACTCCTATTCTCCTTCTCACACTCTTCCATTCTTTTCTTGATTTTCCCATTTTCTTCTGTTAGTTTACTTACTTTATCATTGCACTTGCCACAGTACCATTTAACTTTGTCTTCCATTTTGTTCAGCATTTCATATTCCTTCTTCGTCAGTTTCCCACATTCTGCATGAAACCATCTTTTGCAGAGGTCACATACCATTCCATCTTCTCCACTGTTGACTCTCCTTTCACATTCCCCACATATCTCCACATTCTCCCATACCTTCATCATTTCCTCGCTTTCATCGCGTCCCTTTCTTCCCCGTGCCACATTCCATCCTTCCGTTCCTTTTTCTTGCTCCTTTTTCTTTTCTTTCTTTGTGCAAATACGAGGAATTATGAGCCACTCGGTCACAATCAAGGAATGTGTTGTTGTGGTGACGTCATATTTTTGTGTCGTCTACTAGGTACTATACCCGTTATGTTCCTGTACTCTGGATTCATCCGACAAATTCAAAGCAAAAACAAAGCTGATAGATAGAAATTTAAAGCGCCAGTAAATGGCAACCTATACCGTTACGTAAAAATTCCAATATTCTTAAAAACATTAGGTAGCTACCTACCTAAAAGTGTACCTAATAAACTTATTAACACTAAATTTAAAGGTCCCTTCCAAGCAAATTTTTTTATTGTTTAAATCAACGAGGCTAATGTTTTTCATCATTTTACTGCAAACCCCATAAAATTTGATAGCATATTTTTAATTTTATATGCTTTTAAAGATTTTTAGAATCAAAACTCTACAAAACCTACTTTACTTCCGACTTTCTAATTTTCAGTCTGAAGAAGAAAAATGCACACCGTTTGTTTTGATTGTCAATTAGGTATTTGATTTAATAAATCTATTTATTTTTCGTTTAAAGGTTTAAATTTTGATAAACTTATTATAGAAACGTTTATATAATTTTAGAAACAATTAATATCTTAAAAGAAACCCAAAAACGCATTGTTTGTTTAAAAATCTAAATTTGAAATCAAAACAAAGAGTGTACAATCTTCTTTCTCAGCGCCAGGTTGGAGATTCCCTCGATTGTTGCTCTCAGATTATTATAGAGGTCCCCTCCAAACAAATATTTTTATTGCTTTATTCAACGAGGCTAATGTTTCTTATAATTTTGCTGCAAACCGCATCGAATTTGGTAGTATATTTTTTGTTTTATATACTTTTAAAGATTTTTATAATCCAAACTCTAAAACCTACTTTACTTCCGACTTTCCAATTTTCAGTCTGAAGAAGAAGAATGTACACCATTTGTTTTGATTGTCAACTAGGTATTTAGTTTAATAAATCTATTTATTATTCTTTTAAAGGTTTAATTTTGGATAAACTTATTATAGATACGTTTATATACTTTTAAAAGCAATTAATATCTTAAAAGAAGGCCAAAATCGCATTGTTTGTTTAAAAATCTAAATTTGAAATCAAAACAAAGAGTGTACATTCTTCTTTCTCAGTGTCAGGTTGGAGATTCGCTCGATTGTTGCTCACAGAGTACTGAAAAACTTTAAAAGCAAATAATAAGATATAATTATATACTGAACCGAATTGTAAGCGGTTTGCGGGATAATGATCGCAAACCTTAGTTCTAAAATATCATGTAATAAACTCAGTTTTTTCCCGGAGCCTGGAGAGGACCTTTAAGGATTTTTATAATCAAAACTCTACAAAACCTATTTTACTTCCAACTTACTAATTTAAGAAATTTTCAGCCCGAAGAAAAAGAATTTACACCATTTGTTTTGATTGTCAACAATAAATCCATTTTATATTCGTGTAAAGGTATAAAATTGAATGAACTTATAATAGAAACGTTTATATACTTTGGGAAACAATTAATATCTGAAATAATTTAAATGAAGGCCGAAAACGCATGGTTTGTTTAAAAAATTCAAATTTGTAATCATAACAAAGAGTGTACAATCTTCTTCTTGAGTATCAGATTAGTGATTCGCTCAATTGTTGCTCACAGAGTATTAAGAAACTTTAAAAACAAATTATAAAATAAATATTGAACAGAATTGTATGCGGTTTGCAGAATAATGATCGTAGACCTTAGTTCTATAATATTATGTTATAGACTAAATTTTTTCCCTGAGCCTGGAGAGGACCTTTAAAAAACTTTAAAAGCAAATAATAAAATATATACTGAACCGAATTGTATGCAGTTTGCGGAATAATGATCGTAGACCTTAGTTCTATAATACTATGTAATAAACTAATTTTTTTCCCCGGAGCCTGGAGAGGACCTTTAAATACGAGATATAATTCGTACCCCTTATTTTCTTCAATTTAAAATCTAAATGAAAATTAGAAAGTCGTATACGTATAGCTTCAGTGAAGGTTGCAGTGTACGATATTTCCCAGTAAACATTACAATGTTGGGCCAACGTTGGTTCAATTCCGAACGAAACTCTGTGCCAACGTTGTCATGCCAGTCTCGGTGTTTTGGGCCAGCATAGGTCCGATCATGATATAATAACTTATTGTATCATGGGTCCGACGTTGACTCACCTCACGGATTTCAACCGGCCCAGTACGTACCTACTGTATAACCACGTATAACTGAGTTATTGCTGGTGCTAGGCCAGTGCAAATCCGACGTTTTGTCAACTCATTGGCCTAGTTCCTGTAAATTTAGTCACGTCTCATTAATGACGGCAATACTTAATTTTGCCGGTCTACGTCAAATACTATACATACTGCTATTATCATATTAGAGGTGTGTTAAAGG